>JAKOGI010000866.1:0-127500 GCA_029747015.1 Carnegiea gigantea | reverse complement strand
GAAAGAAGGTGCTTAAGAGCAGAGTGGTCGGTGTAAACAATTACATGAGATCCAATCAGATAAGGTCTAAACTTCTCAAAACCAAAGATCACAGCCAAAAATACTTTCTCAGTAACTGTGTAGTTCAGCTGGACATCATTCAAAGTGTGACTAGCATAATAAATCACATGGGGCTTTTTATTAATACGCCATCCTAAAACAACCCCAATAGCATAATCAGATGCATCACACATTAGCTCAAATGGTTCTCTCCATATGGGATGATGAAGAATAGGAGCAGAGGTTAAGGCTTCCTTAAACTTAGAAAATACCTCAAGACACTTCCCAAAGAAGTGAAATGGCACATCTTTAGCTAGTACGTTGGACAAGGGCTTTGCAATCTTACTAAAGTCCTTAATGAAGCGATGATAGAAGTCAGCATGTCCAACGAAAGACCTTACCTTCTTCACACAGGTGGGAAGGGAAAGATTAATAGTTAGATCAATCTTAGCCTTCTCTACCTCAATTTTATCTCTAGAAATAATGTGACCTAAGGCTATCCCTTTTTTAACCATAAAAAGACATTTCTTCCAGTTCAAAATGAAGTTTTTCTCCCTACACCTTTTCAAAACTTTTCTCAGATTAGACAAACAATCATCAAAGGAAAACCTAAACACAGAGAAGTCATCCATGAAAATTTACATGCACTATTCAACTAGATCTAAGAAAATGAAAATCATGTATCTCTAAAAGATAGCTGGGGCATTGTACAGTCCAAACGGCATACGTCTAAAGGCATAAGTCCCAAATGGATTGGTAAAAATAGTCTTCTCCTGATCCTCAGGAGTAATAGAGATCTGGATATAGCCAGAGTATCCATCTAAAAAGTAATAGAAGGAATATCCAACCAACCTCTCTAACATGTGGTCCAAGAAAGGAAGGGGAAAGTGCCTTTTCTAGTTGTAGAATTCAATTTTCTATAATTTATACATACACGCCACCTATATTGAACTCGAGTAGGGACTAACTCATTCTTATTATTCCTAACCACGGTAATATCGGTCTTCTTAGGAACAACTTGAATGAGGCTAACCCACTCAATATGAGAAATGGGGTAGATAATCCCATGATCTAACCACTTTAGTACTTCCTTCCTAACTACTTCCGGGAGAGTTGGGTTCAAACGCCTTTAATGGTCATGGTAGGGCTTAGCATTGTCCTCTGAATGAATTCTATGTTGCACAATGAAAAGACTAATACCTTTGATGTCCCTTAAAGTCCAACCTAAAGCTTCCTTATTTTCTTTAAGTAAGGCAATTAGTTTGTCCTCTTGGTCCCGGTCTAAGTCAGAAGTAATGATGATAGGTAAAGATTCATCGAGTCCTAGGAATGCATACTTGAGAGAATCATGAAGAGGTTTCAATTTAAGAGTAGGAGGGGAAACAGATTCAGAAGTAAATTCAGAAACAGCAGTGAGCAAACAATCAGCAGTAGAGCGCAAGTCATCAAAATCAAGCACTTCATATTCAAAGTCATCATCCATAAGAAATTACTCATACTTAGTAGTAAGTAAATCATCAAAAGTATCATCAAGTATAGAATCCTCTATCCAGTGAAGAGTAGAGAACTCCAGATCATCAAAACCAGAAAGCTGTCTTTACTTGTTAAAGATATTCACCTCTAAAGTCATGTTGTCAAAAGACAATCTCATCATGCCATTCCTGCAATTAATGAGGGCATTAGCAGTGGCCCAGAAAGGACGCCCTAGAATTACGGCGACTTAACTAGCTAAATTGGACACTGTCTCAGTCTCAATCACAACGAAGTCTACAAGGTAAATGAATTCACCCACTCTGATCAGCACATCCTGAACTATACCCCTAGGCAACCTAGTCGATCTATTAGCTAATTAAATAACCATCTTGGTAGGTTTTAACTTACCTAACTCTAACCTCTTATACTCAGTAAAGGATATCAAGTTGATAGTGACCCCTAAATCAAGCAAAACTCTATGAACAAGCTGGTCTCCTATAACTATAGAAATAGTGGGGCAATCGGAGTACTTATACTTCACTGAGATCTGATGAGAAAGAATATAACTATCACTAGTGGCTAAGAAAGCCTTTCTAGGGACACTAGTAGCTCTCTTGGTCGTGCAAAGATCCTTTAGAAATCTAGCATATGGAGGCATCTGCTGAATAGCATCAAGTAAAGAAATGTTGATTTTGACTTGAGGGAAGGTCTCTCTCATCTTTTCAACATGAGCTTAGTCTTTCTTCTTAAGCCTATAGAAAAAAGGAGGTAAAGGCACATGGATTTTCTCAGGAAAAAAAGAAAAAGGATAAGAAGAACCCTTAGAAGGAGAAGGGTCAATTGAATCAAAGGAGTCTTTCTCTTTAAACTCCTCTTTCTTAGACGGTGACTCAGGAGGAAGGTGACCCTCAGAATCAGTGGGAATACCATCAGTAGCATCCCCTGGCTCACTAGATGAACCAATTTTCGGAGGTGAAGATGAAGAAGAAGAATTTTGGAAAAATTGGTGAGGATACCTACAAGGCTCATCAGGATTTCTCACTTGGTTATCAATCTCTCGACCAGAGTGGAGAGACATAACTGTATTTATTTTTCTCACCGACTCAGTAGGGTTATCAGAAGAAGAGGAGATGTGACCCGTAGGGTTCACCTCAGGTTGACTCGAAAAGTACCTAACTCCCTAGAAGATGATGCTAATTGTGAAAACTATTCAGTCATCATTCTCATCATTCTTTCCGTATTAGCATTAATCGTTCTCTCCACATTGTTATTAATTCTCCTCTCCATTTTATCAATGTTAGTATAACCAGGAGGAGGTTGAGCTTGAACTACAGGACGTGGAGGAGTAAGTGCATTAGGCACACCTGAAAAAGTCGATCTCTAAAAGAAACTAGAAGGGTGAGAAATAGACTGGGTGTTAGGAACTATAGCATTTAGCCCATTACTCCAACTTGGGTTATAATAAGGGAAGAAAGGATCGTTCCTAGGTCTCTAAAAGGCCAGACTCACTTGCTCTTGCCCAGTTGCTAACTGGTGAACAAAATAAGAACAAACAGTTAAAGAATGATCTAAGGCCTAGCAATGAGAATAAGACACTGTAGAAGTCTGAGATTGTTGGGTCATTTAGGGACAATCCCTTCAATATGTTTTTTAAAACAACAATCTTAGACTCTAAGTGACTTACATCAGAGACAGAATACAACCCGCCCCTTACAAACCTAGAACTTAAACTGTCATCACGAGCTGTTTTCCGCTGCATGGTTTTCTCATCTAAGTCCACTAAAAATTTCCAAACAGCTGCGGCACTCTTAGAAAGAAAGCCAAGCTGACACATGGACTATACCATGGTCCTATTGGTCAAGTCCTTTGTATATAATTTGGCATAAACATACTTGGTCTAACTATGGTGGAGACACTGGGCCAACAAATTCTTCAACATATCAAAATATTTCCAAAATAATTCCCTATCTAATTACACAAATTGATTTATTTCATTCTTTAGTATAACAGTCTTGACATTAGAAAAATATTTTCTTAAGAACAATCTCACAAAATCATTCCAAGAAGTTACAGAATTAGTAGCCAAGCCATACATTCAACGTTTAGCAGAATTTTTTAAAGCAAAAGAAATCAATTTTATTTGCACAACATCAATGGGAATATTAGGAAAATACATCATAGAACAAACCTCTTCGAATTCCCTCAAAAATAAATAAGCATCCTCTAAATCTATAAATTTAGGGAGCTTCTAAGTATAGTGAGGTCTTAATTCCAAAGTCACATTGGGTCCAAGGTCAGGTATAGCGAAACAAGATGGCAAAGCAATCCTAAAAGGATAGAAAATCTCACTCAAAGTGCTTTCTTGTGCCATTTCTTCTAATTCAAGCTTGGGTTCCAGTTCGGATTCTAAGTTAAAGTTGGGTTCACTCCTAATAAGTTGATGATTTTTAGGGTTTCTAATCCAACTAGTCATACAAGTCCCACACCCTCACGAAAGGTTCAATTTTTGGTCTTTCCTTTTTCTTATTTTTTTTTGGATTTTGGATTTTTTTTTCTCTTTCTTTCTTTTAAGAAGCAAAAGAAACAAGAAAGTGAATCAAACTTTTAAAAAAAAAACAATATACAACCAGAAAATGAGCAAATCTAAAACAAAAACACAAAAACAAAGAAACTAAAAGAAAATAAGAAATTAAACTACACCTAAACAACCTAATTCTAAAAATAAAATTCAAACATAAAATAAAACTCCTAAAATCATAACTAAATATACAAAAAAATTCTACACAATCAAAAAGGACATAAATATAATTTTTCTAATATTTTTCTATCCCCAAACTGTGCAACAAAAATGCAAATATTTTATTAAGTCCAAAATTCACTGAAAAATTCAGACAGTCCCAAAAATTTCAGAAAAATTCAGACAAACTCTAAAAATTATGATGAATCTAGGGAAAATATCAACATAGAAAAAATCACACTAGAATTACTCCAAAAAATTCAAACAGAATGTGAAATTGGTAAAAAATCTGGATTGGTCTGATTTGTTTCCGGATTAGTTCTGTCTTGTATGTTTTTGTTGCCTATAAACCAAACTTATTAGTACTGGTTTTTCAGCAACAAACAACCTCTAAAAATTAAAATAAAACTAATCTCAACAAGCATCAAAAATTAAAATCAAAATACTAACTTGATTCAAAATAAAAAAATGAACTAAACTAAATTACTAAAACTAAATAACGACTTAACTAAAAGTAAAAATCACAACTCTCAAATTAAAACAAAAATGACTCGAACGACTCTAATAACTAAAGTATGACTCGACATAATCAGATTTTACAAACAATCTCCGGTAACGGCGCTAAAAACTTGTTGTGATTTCCCACAAGTATACGGTTTATCATTGTTGTACTTGAGATATTGATCCACAAAGATGGTGTATGAGATTAACTCATTTTAGAAGGGTAAATCTTTTATGCTAAAATAAACCAAAGCAAATAACTTGTTGCAAATTTATCGGTCTGACTTTACAAATAATTAGAAATAATGATGGAGGAAAATTTTCAAACATCAACACCAATCGGATTATGAGGTGCCAGTAGTCATAACACGGTCGACCCAACATCTATGCAAATCAAAATAATGCTATCATTGAGAATCAGCCGTAAGAAAGGAAAAGAAAAAAATATAGGGGAGGACAGGGGAGGTGCGATTACAAGCATCGAACACTTAGAATCAAAACATTATAATCCAATTTCAAGCCTCCAAACCTTTTCAACCTTAACCTGAAATGAAACCCAAGAATTTGCACAGTGTGGAAGCCAAATTACAATCTCCAATTCAACAGGCCCTAGTTTGATTACATCAACCCTTCGAACTAAAATTCTGAATGTGAAACTAAAAGTTAAAAAAAAAAAAAATCTAGATTGAAGACTGAAACTCGACTCCCCCTTGCTCTGCTTCAAGTTCGAATTATATCTCCAAAGAAACTGCCCTCCACTCTTCATTGCTCCATTAATGGCATATTCGAGACCTTCAAACCACCGAGAGATGAACAGGCACCTTGAGACCTACTTGCGTAACCAGCTCGAGAGAGAGAAGAAATAGTGGTTTATTGATGATGATTGATTAAGCAAGGAGTAACTGATGGGAAGGAAGGAGCCGAGGGGCCCTGTTCTGCTTTTCGACTTGAGCTTCGCAGGGGAAGAAAAAGAAGAAGAAGGGTCGAGGGGGGTTGGGTAACGGTTGAGTGGAATCATTATGATGAATGATGGAGGAAAATGAAAGTTGCCATGGCCATTGATGATGGAGGAGACAAAGCATTGAGGGAGGGGAAGAAGGAACGCTATCCCTGTTCTTCGACTTATCTGGTTCCGTTTTTCTGGGCACGAGGAAGACGAAGGAAAAGGATGGGGGCCCTGGTCACGTGGGGCTCACGCGCCTCATAAGTGAAAGAGAGAGGGGGGAACGGGGCTAGGCCACTGACTGGAAATGAGAAAGCCCAGCCCAGGAGAGAGAAAAAGAGAAAAAGGAGAAAGAAGGGAAGGATGGGAAGAGTGAATTGGGGTCGGGCACGAGAGAAGCAGGTTGGCCTAGTGAGTTAAAGAAGAGGAAAAGGAAAAAGGGAGGAGGGGGAGTGCATACTGGGCCGAGGGGTTGGGCTAGGATTTTGGGCTTCGGATTTTCCTTTTCTTCCATTTTTCCTTACTTGATCCAATTCTTGACTGAGTTGCTCATTTCTTTTCCCCATTTTTCAATTCCTACAAAATAAATAACACAATATTAAAATTTAAGTTTAATAATTTATTTCGAGTAATTATTAGATAATAAAAGGGGATAAAATTTTATAATTTTTGGTTTAACAATATCGAAACTATTTTATACGTGAATGATACATGATCCCAACTGCCTCACATTATGTGTTGATTATTTCATAAAGTAAGACCTACTTTTAGGTCTTGTTCTTTTCGTTGGTTAATCTAAATTTACCAATCTCAACCAACTTCAATCCACATCAACCTATGTCACGAACTTCAATAAAAAAAATACTAATTTTAATCCTCTTCAAGCACTTCAATCAATTTCAACCCACCTTCCACTATGTTATCCAACTTCTACCAATCATACAAAAAAATCAACCTATGTTAACCTATTTCAATTTGCTTCAATCTACTTCAACTAATTTCAATAAAAAAATATCCACTTTAACACATTTGTACCAATCTCAACTAATTTCACCTATTTATCAACTCATATTTCTTTTAATGGGTTAAGTTTCTCAGGTATAATTTTCTTTACAACCGAACTTAGTGAAATTTGAGACTTTTAGATATAGAAAAAATGATCTAATTCACCAATTAAAATTTTCATTGGTTGAAAAAATCAATTTTGCTAATTATACGATCAAGTAAATCACACAATATTTTACTTAATATTAATAAAATATTTTTAAGACAAGTTATTTTATAAAATGAATACTCTATATTTTTTAAATTAAAATTTAATTTAAAAGATAATTTGTATATAGCACGAATTTATACCAGTACAAATAGTTGAAATCCAAGACCTTTGTTAGCAAATTTGTCAGCGACTTAAACATCCGAGGGGAATGCCATGCGAACGCCGTTACCCTTCGCGGAGCACTGTAAAGTAAACATAAAATCTGAGGAACACCTAGAAGTAAATTTCCCAATACAGAGATGAAGTTCATCGGTTTCATCACAAACCCTAACAAAACGATCAGCAGCAGTAGCAGAGGCAGAAGCGCCCAACTGCGCCTCCAACATTCCCGCCATTCTCTCTCTTCTACAATCCTTTTAACAGGTTTCTTCACTCCGTCTTTGCCTTTATTCAGCCCTCCCTGTCTCAATATTAGGGATTTGATGGCGTCTAATCAATCATCACACAACATATTCTTAATGTTTTCTTTCACCCAATTGAATTTTTATTTTACTGTGTTGGATATCTCTTGCTCATATGCATTCACTCTGTCTTCTTCGCTTTCTACGTCAACAAAACGTGTGGCGGTTTTTTTTTTTTTTTTTTTGGTTGGCTCGGGTAATAAGAATTTTATGCGTAATTGGAATTGTGAAAACATTTTGTTTGTTAATTGTGAAAAAATTGGGTCTTTTGCTACTGGGTGTTCTGTGGTTTGTTTTGTTTGATAGGTGGTCTTTGTTGGATGGGTTGTGCTGTCTATGGTGCTCTTGTAATCTGCTTTTGTTTCTTTCTTTCCTTTGCCAATTGCTATAGGATTGTGTTCGTTTTAGGTTCTCAGTCACTTCTGTTTCATGTTTCTACCATTAGGAATTTTGCTTCCTCCTTTTCTTTTTGTGAAGTTCCCTTTGAACATGGTATTTAATTATGGACTATCTATCAAGGTCTTGTGCATTATTGTATTGATGATGGAAAGCACATTATAAGTTTCCAACATGTTTTCAGCAGGTTGCTTTTCTTTAATATTTTGCTTGTGTTCTTGATGCTTGTAAACTAATCTTGAAATACCTGTCATAATGTGTTGCTTTCTTGCTGGATAAATTCTTTTCTATGGTCTTCTTAGTTAACTAAAGTAACTTTGCAAGTTATGTGATTTGTGAAAATGGAGATCATCTGGGGAGGATTTATTTGCCTAAGATAGACCCCATCTGGTTTTACACGATGAGGACTTATAGTTGATCTGCATGTGTTGAAGTTAAAAGATAAGTCTTGCCCTGATACGAGATCTGTGGAGCTGGTTGAATGGACTGGTTGAGAGCCTGTTCTTGACCTTATAGATCCTGGATTTGAAGCCTTAATGTGGTTGCCTTCGTTCTCTATGTGGCTGTTGTTTTGGTTTATGACCGGACTGCTTTTAGTGGGATCTGCATTGTGTTGGTCGGTGTTGATGATGTTCTCGCATCTGGCTTCATGAGTGTTCTGTGTTACCTGTTCCACTCTCTTCCACCGTACTGTTGCTTCCTACTTTAGATTTTTCCACTTCACCTTACCAGCTGCTGGAAAGGTGTGATATGCAAGTTGCAACAATTATTTCTAGTCCATCCATAGTAGTCGTAGACTAAAGGATAACATCTCACTAAGTAGTCCTGCAGTTCTGAAATAGTAGGCAGTTAATGTTAACTAGGGTACAAGTCCCATAGAAAGTTGGAAACAAAGTCTTTGCAATTTTATTTCAATGGTTGGGCAGTTTACATCCCCCCCCCCCCCCCCCAGGGCCCTTGCGCCTCCCAAAAGATAAAAGGATGCATCCTAGGCGAGACTTTGGGGTATTAGTACTGGTTCTGGTGAATCTGTTTTGGTGCTTTTGGATTATTTTCACATAAGCTCTCTCTTTCTGTTGTTTTGGAAGGCTGACTATGCTTTTTAGATTTTGTTTCTGTCACTTTATATTATGCATCTCTAGCTGAGGTCTGCTTATTCTCTTCTCTGAGTAACTATATCGCTGACAAAATGCTTCCATCAACTGCAAAGTTATTCAAAATTGTTCAAATGTAAGTTCTGAAGCCTATTATCCCTTTCAAATTTTGGCATTGATGCTTTTCCTGTGATATGCAAAGTGTTTCTGATTTTTACCCGTTATGGTGTCTTTCGAAATGTCTGAGTTACTGAGCACCGGGGCTAATTATTTGTAAGCTTTGTTTGTTTCACAGATGGAGCTTTATGCTTTTAACCCAGGACCTATGGACGACTCTGTACTGTATGATCAAGAAAAGCATGTCTCCTCTGCAGTCTGGGAAGGCCAGGTAGAGCTTTTGCTGATATTTCAATGCATATTTAATATCTTATTTGAATTTCAGACTTGCACATTGATGGTGCAATGAAAATCTTCAGGAACGTGGTGCTCTGAGATGTCATGAGCACACGTCCAAACTTGATCAATGGGCACTGACACCAAAGCAGATTGACTTAGTAGAAAGGGCAGGATTTGGGTACTTGAGATTCATTCCCGCAATTAGCTTAGACAATCCTCTTATATCTGCATTAGTTGAGAGATGGCGTAGAGAAACGAATACATTTCACCTAACTGTGGGGGAGATGACAGTGACCCTTGAAGATGTTGCTTATCTACTTGGGTTGGCAATTGATGGAGAACCAGTCATAGGGGTCACATATACCTCCTGTGATGCAGTATGCGAGAAGCTGCTTGGAAGGGCACCAGATCCAGGGTACACAAGTGGTGGCATGGTAAAGCTGAGTTGGCTTAAGGAGTGCTTCTCCCATTGCCCCAAAGATGCGTCAATGGAAGATATAAAACATTATACTCGAGCTTATCTACTTTATCTTGTAGGAAGTACTATCTTTTCAACTACTACGGGTAACAAAGTCCCAGTCATGTACCTCCCTCTTTTTGAGGACTTTGATCAGAGCGGGAAATATTCATGGGGTGGTGCAGCATTGTCATTTTTGTATAGAGCCCTTGGTAATGCCTCCTTGAGATCACAGAGCACTGTCAGTGGGAGCTTAACATTGTTGCAGGTTTCTTACTTTTATCTTTCGTGTCCTCATTGTGACGTCAGCTTTCTAATTTTGCATTGTCTGATTTTAAAGGCGTGTTTTCCAGTGCTGGAGTTACTACCATTTGAATATTGGTAGGCCAAAACTTACTCAAGACACGGTTTATGATAGTTTTCCACTAGTCCTTCGCTGGAAAGGGAAACAAAGTGGTCCAGGTACAAATCGAGACCTAACGTTCTACCGTAAGGCTCTGGACTCACTGAAGCCTACTGATGTATGTCCACAATAGCATGGTCTAAAGCTCACGTTTGAGTTTTTCCCTTTCTTGAACTTTTGACATTAGTATGGTAATACTGTCTTGTGGATACAGGTAGAATGGTTTCCCTATGGAAATATTGATCCCAGGATTATACCTGATGAGATCGCAAGCAGCTTAATTTTGGGAAGGTCGAAGACAATGCTGATATGCTTTGATAAGGCAGAGAGGCACCTGCCTGACCGTTGCTTGAGGCAATATGGTAATGGCATTTGCCAACCGATACCAGATCCTGTAGAACGATGGGAGAGAAAGAGCCGTGGGGTTGATGGTGGGGTAGACTTATCGGGCAAAATGGAGTCTGAGCTCAAGGACTGGTCGGAGCGTCATTTGAACATCGTACAGTGTGAAGAAGGTGCTGATGATGGTAAATACATGCATTGGTATTTGAGAATTACACGTAGATTTGTGGGAAGACCTATCCCACTTGCATCAGAGTTTCAAAGGATGGTAAGTCTTTTGGTTTACGTGCATGATTTTCTCAAACTATTATGCAAACCTGACGTGTAACCCCACCCACAAGAAGGGCTGAAACCCTCATAGACCGGAAACCTACCTGATCTGGAAAGAGATATACAACTTGATCCTGACTTGAACATGGATTGATCAGCCCACATTGACCTAACCTAAAACATTGCATTACTAGTGTTGGTTGCATTTTTTGGACAATTGTAGTTACCAAATGCTCAGTTTTATCTGAACTGAGGAATGACTGACACCAACAGCCAACCTGATCAACCCATTGGTACCCATCTGCAAAGCATACCATTTTCGGTGATGACCTGAACTACTTGTTTGTGAGATTATTCTACATGTATTTACTTGTTCACGTATTCGGCTGGTTGATCTCTTCTTCCCCCCCCCCCCCCCCCCCAAAAAAAAAGAATGCAACTCTTCGGGAAGTTGCGCATATTGCAGATACAATGTCCCTGCAAGGGCTAGATAATGATCAAATACAGTCGGTGACAAGGATTAGATATATCGTTCATGAGTGCCTAAGAGACCAGGCAGGGAGTTTTGTGACAGTGGCATCACCACTACCTGAAGATGAAAATTGCAACAAGCGAGGTCGGGGAAAAGAGAAGGTTCGGAGGAAGGGGGTGGGGAAACGCAGGCGGAAGGATGATTTGGAGTTCTTCCAGGTGGAAACTAGTGGCAGGGATGATCATCAACTTATACCAAATTATGCTGCTGCTGGTATCGAGTACATTGAGCAGATGCATCACTCAGTTGGCCTCATTGATCATCCAAACTCATGCCATCCAGATGATGTTGGCGTAGACGAGTTGTGCCATCCGGAAGACAATGTCTCCTCTCCCCAAATGGACGATTCCCAGATTTGCATCTCCGTCAATGAAGCAGGGGATCCGCAAATATGCCTGGGAAATAATGATCTAGAGGAGCCTTGCCAACTGCCTGATCAAGTTACCCAGATTGATCATGAAAATGGTTTAATGGAGAGAGAAAACAGTTCTTCGCCTAATTCTCACGCTGACACCCATGAGGAGAGCGAAGCTTCTCAATCCTTGGAGGTGGGGGCTGAGGCTGTTCTTCCTCCGCCTCATGAAAATGGCGGGGACGAGGACATTTCCCAGCACCCTGATCATAGCATTCAAGAAACGACGTAGAATGGCATGGACACTATTAAGACTGCTTAGATTGGCTCATTGGGGGCAGCCTACTGATAGGGTGCTTGATTTCCACAAAAAGACTGTCAATTCTCCCTAGGTTGTATGCATGTGCAAATGTACCCATCCAAAGAAATTAATCAGATTGCAATGCAATTACGGTTATGTGATTACACCATATTTAAGATATACATGTAATCTTGAAATCATTTTGAATCTCTTTAATTTATCTTTATTCTGCCCTCATGGCATCTAGGCTTTTGTAGTTTAGAAGTCTTTATTTTTTTATTTTTGGGTTTTTAGTTTCTTTGATACAAATGAGATGTGATAAAGGCAAGATTAGTATCTCGATGTTTGATAACTATTATCACAGACTTCACTAGCTGGGACAAATTAAACTTGATTTTCGCGGTGAAGAACTCTCCGTAACTTAAGTTGATGCTGGGGCAAAACATTAGAATACTAGCATGAGTGTTGATCATGTGTAACTTCCTACATTTGATAATATTATTTGGTAAATGCCATCAGAATCCAATTGCCTGTAATCTTGGATGAGACCTATGTCATTATCTAATATCCAAGAAATACAAATCACCCCGCGTCTGCATGTGTTTTTTACAACTAAGACAATCTTTGGTAAATGCCCTCAGAATCCAATTGCCTGTAATCTTGGATGAGGCCCATGTCATTATCTAATATCCAACAAATACGAATCACTCCGCGTCTACATGTGTTTTTTTACAACTAAGACCATCTTATCGAATTCATTACTGTTCTCTCTCTAATTCTCTCCACAGTGTTCATGACATTGCTACCCCATCATTCAACCTCGTTGACTACGCTTATGTTATCTTTTCTTTAATTATTTTATACTTCAAAATTTTATGCATTTGTATTGTAATAAAACTTCTAACTAATGCTGACATTGTCGAATATTATTTATTTCTTGTGAATTCTAACTAATTCCATACTACAATTTTTTGTCACGCACACGCATTTATATATACACGGATGAAAAAGATGATCTAATTAGAGCATGTGCGATACACACACATATTTACATACACAGATGGAAAAGACGATCTAATTAGAACAGGTCTGTTTACATTCATGCCCACATGTCGTGGATAAGATTATCTAATTATCGACTTCATTAGCTTTCAGTTAATTCATATGCCCTCACAAGAAAAAATTCGGTCCAGACCACATTTTTCTTACCATGCACACAACGCGCACACATGCATATTTTTATACCCACGGATGGACCAAATGATCTGATTAGAACGAAAGTGTTCATGTGTGCAAAGACATGGGGTGGACAAAATTATCTATTTATAAACCTCATCAACGATCATTTAATTCATATGCTCTAATAGGGGGGGGGGGGGGGGAAGGTCAGTCCCTTCACAAAGAGAGAATTCAAAGAGAACGGGAGTGGGGGGCTGGGCAATCTCATTGTCCGAGCACAGAGTGTTCATTCTTTACCCAAAGGAAACAACTCCCATCGGCTGCAAATTTATGGAGAATAAAGATAAGGAAATCCGAATTATATATCTAACTCTATGTCAAACATCAAAACATTCACCATTTGTGCTAGGAAATTCATGCAATGAGCGACATCTATACAACAAAGTCCGTGATCAGACTTCACTGTAATGTCTGGTGAAGTGTACGTACGCAGATTCACCTTTGACATGGGCCATTTACAGAGTGCAGTTGGCAGCACCACCTAGCCAGATGCTCAAAACCTCTTATAACATGGTAAAGCTTTCATAGACTATTTGCTTGAAGAAGGGTGAGACTTCAAAGAAGGAGATGCAACGGCCAAGCAACATTTCAAAATGTCCAAGTCAGCATTTTGCTAGGCTATGCAATTCTTCATGCTGGTGCCTCACAGCATTAGAGATGACTCTCCAAGCCTTTTCCCATCATATTTCAAAAGGCAAGAGGACAAATGCAGATGAACCATCAAACGGCAGAATGATAACACAGCATGAATGTGACAATGGAGCACAATAGAAACGCAAGATACATCAACTTTTCACTTGAAAGAGCCACATCAAATCTACTTTTTCAGGCTTAGAATTCACTGGAGAGCGAAATATTTCCTAGACTTCCCCTTTACTTCCTTTGTCATGGAGACAGAGGCAGTAAAAGCTTCTTATACTTCCAAATTCAAAAACCGGGTTGCGGAAATTTGACCACCTACTCTTTCTGGGCACAAATACAAGGTATTGGTTTGGTTTGCTTGGTTGAAATAAAAGGGCAAAATGTAGTCAGCCCACTAGCACTTGATCCATCACTGAGCATGTTTAGATCCAAAGGCAATAAAATTTACACTAATGTCATCAGATAAAAGCCATTTCCCAGACAACGGATTATACACAAATCCAGCCATCTCTTGAACCTAGAAGAAGCAAAAGAAACAGGATATCAGAATTAGGTAAGTGGGGTAGACAATACAACAAACTCGAACGCTGTCCCTGAAGTTCATAATGTAATAAGTTGGGAGAGATTTCCTTGTCAACTTACACAGACAGAAGCTCGTTGAAGGATTAAGACAAGTTCCTCGGGGGTGAGAAACTTTGCCCATTCATGCGTACCTTTAGGAAGCTAAAAAAACAATATAAATTAGCAACAAAAGACACACATCTGGAGTGAAATAGCACAATCCAACAGCAACAGCAGCATGTTTCTTTTCTTTGGATGTCCGTTACAAGTTAAAAATTCCAAAATGTCACATTTTTGGAATAACAAACAAATGGAAAGAGGAGAGGCTAGTGGATTTACTCATAAACATGGAACCCTTCTGGAAGGCTGAAGACAGGGAAGGAGGGAGACGGGGCCAAAACCAGACACCTTCTTATTTGGCTTTGATTGCACAAAGATATGCTACCTCTCTAGATTAAGGGCAAGCTAGTACAATGGTTCTTTTTTGCATGTTCTCAATGGATCATTCTTGAAGGGTAAAGTTTTCTCCTATAATTTTGTAGAGTAGCAATAACACAATGACTCGTATTATCAATATCAGGTCTAGGGTGAAACCGTCTTCCATAGACTTTGTTGTGGGAAATGAAGAGTTGTCACACAAAAGTCATAACCAAACTAATACATATGCTTTAGTATCACAGAAAAATTCCATAAGAGCATTGCACATTAATCTCCTGTAGAATGACAAGTTATGAGACTAGAGTCATACCCATTTAAGAATGTACTCTGCTGCAACAATAGTAGTAGCATAACCTCTCAGAGTGCGATTGATTGTAGAGACTAAGGTAGCTCCATTTGCAGCAGTTAATGCTCCCAGAGATTTGCAGAATTCAGCAGGATCTGCTACATGCTCAATCACCTAAAGATAAAGGCATGAAACTCTAACCAGACTGTTTCTTTTATAATTTTAACCGTCTGAAAATACGCCAAAATCTAATCTTTGACAGTTTTGCTGTCCAAACTTTTTCCTTTGGGGGGGGGGGGGTTTCCCTAAGGGGCTTAGAACTGCGGCATCTAACGCTTTTGATCTCATAATTAATACTCCCTCAGTCACAAAACATGCTCTAGTTACTAATAACATATCTTCTAATTTTTAATAGAGCACTCTATGCCAGAGCTGCTTTCTCAAAGTCAGTTAATGTATTTCAACATTTATTGTCCAAATGTGACTTCAAGTTTTGATATTCTTCAGTCTTCACTCTTCAGACCTTTAATTTTCATCACATGCTAGTGTACTCTGTAGTCCAATGGTTTTTTGTTGCTTGCTGGAATGCTGGAGATCTTCCAAGACCTTGAAAGTGGAAAATGGCAAAAAGGAGCAAAACTACAACTCGGACAATCTTGACACAAGACACAGAAAAAGATTAAATGCTAGTTCTCTTCCCCCCCCCCTTTTCCTATTCACCTCAAAGCTTGTCCCAATGTGCTGCAATTTAAAACGCATTTAGCTATCTTTAAATTATGTTTTTTACAATAAATCCTATGTAAAATACACAGACAACTACTCCAGTGGATCTAATGAGATTTCTGATACGGGCCCTTGTTCCCACAACTAAAGAGGAGATTTTATTATTAAGACTTGATTTGAAGACATTACTCTCTGGTAGTTTACATAAGAAGCACATGACAGTTCAATGAGCCATTTTGACTTGGCTCTTTTTATAAAATGCCATTGTCCGTAATGACTCCTAACCACACTCGAGATGAATAAAAATACCTCAACTTTCTGATTCCAGGCTGATCCATATATTTTTCCCACCCTCTCCCCCCCCCCCCCCCAAAAAAAAGGCATTCAGAAAATATGAATTGCTGACGGCAATTCTGCAGACATATCTGACGTGAATCGCCTTTGGAGGCAAGTGAACAAGAACGCGTTTACAAATTTGTCCAATAAACCTATGATAAAGAGGTTAGCCAAAATCAAAAAGTAGTATGAGTCAGACCTCTACTGGCAAGCACTGCATCAAATTGCCTCTCTTCTTCCCACCAATTTTTCTGACAACAGAATTTGTGTAAACTATATACACAATTTTGCAAATCTTACACACAATACTAAAATCAAAAGTGATTAAATCCTATAATTCAAGTTGTACATAAAATAAATGAAGCATAAATGTTGTAGATTGGAGTAACTGGTAGCTCATTATCGTTTCGTAAACGAAAGACTAGTAACCTAAAGACTTACCTACTATTTTTCTTTTTTCTTTTTTCCCTTTTTCAGCATATCAAGGAGCTTAGGCAGCACAATGAACGGCAAGAACAATCATCAAGTCTATACAAAAACAGGGTGGGTGATATAAATGTTGCTCCACACACCATATCCCAGTTACATATGATATTGATGTCTTAATTCCAATATATGTGGACATATATTTTCACAACTTTATGTCCTCTAATTCCTGGAAGTAGGTAAGAGGAATCTGCGAATTCCACAACCGAAACTTTCAATAGAAAGTTTGTCATATAAGCCAGTGACCGTTTCTGGACTTACTTGTGGCCTAGCGTATTTTCCTTGGCTAAATCCAGGTGAAATTACTATGTGGCAACTTCTGATTGGAGAACAATATATTTCGGACCAAGTTAGAAATAGCAGGAAAGCATGCTGTGTTCCATACTACCCACCTCCCCACAGCGAGACTTGCAAAGATGGCATCCATCCAGCTCACTGAACAATAGATTGAGAGCTAGGGTACTACACTCCTTTCACCTACTAGCCTCATAGATATCCATCTATGTTGAAGCTAGATCAAACTGCAGGTATAGTTTAGAGCATCCCGCTTTTCTTTGGTGAGTTTAGGCGCATGGGAGTATGCATTTTGACTTTTCTTTTAAATACTAAGCTGGCAAATAGAGGGGATTTGATAGGTTAACTAGCCACCGATACTATAACGATGTAAGTTCAAAAAGAGAAACCAAGCTTCAAGCTTAGTACTTCATTTATTAACAATCCATGTTATAATCACAGGTTTATGCACAGCAATATATCAAGATAGGGAGAAAAAACCAACAAAACTTAGTCATTGAGCCAGAAGCTGCATGCACAATGTGATTCATAAGAAGCAGCAATGTCAACTCTAGAACCATTTATTTCCTCGGTTGAACAGCTATTTCTAACATATCCCTTGGCCCAAAGTTCAAAAAAATATCATGGTTATCATTGTTGTAAATGCGCAATCTCTGATTTCCAACAAGTATAGAGCTGACCAACCCTCAAGGACTGGTTTCAAATTAACCATCTTATGTGATTAAAAAATGTTGCTCAGTTTCCACATCCTCTGAATGAAAGCCGATTGATGACACAACCTTACCAGACACATGATAAAGTCATAAGCTCCCCTCCCCCCTCTCCAAAAAAAGGGGGGGGGGGAAGGTGCAATCAACAGTGGCTGCCACTTCTGCTAGGTGCCCCAGCATTTTAATCAAAGAATGCTTGGGATGATGAGTGGTGCCTCTTTTACGTTGTTTCTTGATGGACCTTCAGGTTAATTTGCCGAGTTATCAAGTACTAGGCTTGGGCTCCAGTATGACATAAACAAAATGCCAACTTTGGAATCAAAAGACTCCCATTTCTTTTTTTCCGCCCCTTAGCAATTCGACTAAACATAAGCAGCACCACTACCTGTGCCCAACATCATGATTGCAACATCCAATGCTACCATTTAAAATCCTCATTTCTAGTGAGAAACATCGACATCTCACACAATTCCCGTCTTTCTCCCATGTTCCTTCCACTTTTATCATCGTGCGATCATTGTCTTCCGCAAGAAAGCAGTTCAAGACAAACCCAGATACTTTTTCCTTATCATGTTATCCAAGCGTCCTATAACGCCCCACCTAAAGAGGACAGGCGCGCCACCGCCGTGAACGTCCAACAAGGAACATCCACAAGGCAATCTAAACTTCTTAACCATAATTAACCTGTTAATAGGCAAATGCAGCGGAAGCTGATAATGAAATCAAACTAAAGTTTGGACGGGGTGATTCTAAACATGCAATACATACATACTTAAACCATATCTCTAATAATCTTACACATGTGCAAATCAAAAATACATTCAGAATTGTATTTATTAAACATAATCCATAACATAAACATACAACGAGGCCTGCATCTCCAACTAAGCTCTTATTAAATATTTCACACCTAGCTAGCTCTCTTAATGCTCCTATGGTCCCCTTTTGCTTCCAAGAACTTGAAAAATGGTGAGGTCATGAGCTCCCCGAACCCAGTGAATAACCCTTACCTTCCTTGTTGTTACACTTTGCACATTAACCGGTTAACACATAATCACCCACTATACGTATCTTATGACATATAGACAGAACATATCATATAGTATATAGAGGGCGATAAGAGAATATGCCTATGCTTCCGAAATCGAAATAAACTCATATCTTTCATATCTAACATGCTCCCAAACTTCACAAAATACACACATATATGTATGTCATGGGGTGGTCAATTAGACTAATTTACTCATACATGTCCCATACCCAGTACGACTCAAGGAACCTCGTTTTCACTTAAGTACCTAAACAAACTCTGCTGTTAGTCTATTCACTAAACTAACCATGATTGTCCCATACTAATCACGGCCGTTGGGCTTCTAATCCTCACTGAAGTCCAAACGAAAGCAAAGTCTACTAAATCAAGTTAATAGCCCGCCCATAACCATACTTGATGCATACATAAAGCATATCTCTTTAAAAAGTCCACACACTTGCTATCTGCTTATGATATATTTCTATAAACGTATTTAGCAATCACACGTATGCTTCAAAATCAATCATAATTTCATAAATATCTTGAATGATCCTTCAAATCCAAAACCAAATTCAAAATCCAAATCCAAGCCAAAACTAATTTGATAACATATCCAAAGTCCAAATCCGAATCAAAATCAATTTTATAACATATCCAAAGTCCAAATTCAAGCCAAAATCAAATTTATAACATATCAAATATTCTTAACTGACTCCAAAACTTTTAGTTTAGGGGAAATCAATTCATGACTCACACAAAGAACCATCACAACATAAGGGTGACACTCATATCCTGGTGGCCAAGCTACGGCTTATTCATATGGCATCAACCAATGGTGGACCAGCCGCAACTCATTTATATGATACCAACCAGGCATCCACGTTCTAAAGGACGCAAGCTACCCACAACACAAACCATGGAATCACATTCATATCCTAATAAGTTTAGGTTGAAACCTTCCTCACTAGGGATCTACATAGCTCACATAACGCATAAGGTCGACATTCACATCCCAGGGGATTGGTTAGAACTTGTCCCACTAGGCGACCTGAATATATTGACAGTCACTACTATGGCCGTAGCTCCAGAACGTCATGTAATAGCCTCAGTCAAGACATAAACCTTTTTCCTCAAAAACATAACTTAATGCATTGTAGCATTCGTCATAGAAGCTATCACAATTTTTGACAAAACATAGTCAAAGAAAGACATAGTTCTACCCAAAATAGTTTTCACACGTTTTCAATAAATCATAACAAACACCTTACTGTTTTAATGGGTGAAATCATCATGATAAATATTTAATTTATGCATGCAAATAACCATAACTACACCAAACATAGCATTCCACTCAAAAATTCGTAACTCAAAGAATACATATCCAACATTCACGAAAATTTGCAGACAAATACAACATAGCATGGGGAATTAATCATAATATTTTCATAATTTTCCCTAAAGCCAATCCATCACAAAAATTGAAACAATAGCCGAAGATATACACTAAATAGGAAAAGTTCAATCAAAAATCCACAAATCATAAAGTACACATCCAAAATTCATAAAAATTCACATAAAATAGCACAAGTATTATAGAGCACACATAGTAAAATTTTCATAATTTTTCACTAAGCAAACAACTCCTAAAAATTAAAACAATAGCCGAAATCATGCACCACAACAGGCCGCAGTTTAAATCAAAAATTCATAACTCACAAAGTATACATCCAAATATATGAAACTTCACAGAACATTGCCAAATAACATCATCCAAATTTTTACACTAAATAACAAGGCAGTTTCAATTAAAAATTTATAACTCCCAAACCACATATCAAAAATTCACGAAAATTTACAGGAAATTGCCCAATATCATAGGTCACCTATAATAAAATTTTCAGAATTTTTCATACAGCAAATAATTCACAAAAAATTAAACAGTGGCAGGCTGTGCGTAGAACCTGAGAATTCAACCTCTATTTTTCTTAGATCTTGTTCTTCCAACCCCAATAATCAATCCAAAAACCCATAATTTAGCATATATATAAACAAATTCGCAGCATACCTATCAATCTTCACATCCACATAACCCAAAAATCACAAATAAACATGAACTTTTAAGGTGGATTTTTAGCAATTGAAATTAGTTTTCTAATTTATCAAACCCTAAAAATATCAAAATCAAAACTTCAATCTTCGATTGAATCCTCAAATTCAACTATAAATCATTCAAATAATCTTCCCCTAATTAGTTTTAGATTAAGGAAATAAGAATTACTCACCTTTGATCCTTAACCAAAGCTTAATTTCCTTTCTTCTACTTCCTTCTTCTTCTGCTTCTTCTTCTCTTTCCTCTCCTCTTCTCTACTTCCTCTCTCCTCTCTGAATATGCGTGTGTATTGGGGGTTGGAGGAAACAAGAGTAGATAAATCCCCCCAAATACTTATCATGTGAAAAAGAACCCCCCTCGCCCTTTTTGTGCTTTCTTTTCCCTTTTTTTTGGGTCAAGCCCCTTTTTTTACTCCTCTTTCCATTTCTTTTTTTTTCCTTTTTTTTGGTAGAATTACTACTAAATAAGTAATATTTTCTAATCACTCCCACAAACATAATAATAATATACTAATTTAAGTACTCACATATGTCCAAAATAAATACATAAAATACATGATGACATATAGACGAAAATTAATATTAAAAATTTTGGGGTGTTACATTCTCCCCCTCTTAAAATAAGTTTCATCCTCGAAACGTACTATCACCAATCTCGCAATCTCAAGTTCCATGTCAAATAAAACAACATTAGAATCAAGATCGGGCAGAACACATGTAATGCACATAATTACATATATACACAATATCAAACATATAGTCAATCACATACGCACACAAGCCCTATAGGTCAAAGGTCGCAGAATTATTGCTCTGATACCACTTCTGTAACGCCCCCCCAAAATTTTTAGCATTAATTTTCGTCTAGACGTCATTGTATGATTTACGTGTCTTTACGTATTTATTTTGGACATATGTGAGTGCTTAAATTAGTATATTATTAATACGTTTTTAGGAGTGATTAGAAAGTGTTACTTATTTAGTAGTAATTGTACCCCAAAGAAAGGAAAAACAAAGAAATGGAAAGAAGAGTCAAAAAAGGAGGCTTGACCCCAAAAAAAAGGAAAAAGAAAGCACAAAAAGGGGGAGGGGGGTTCTTTTTTACGTGATAAATATGCGGGGCCAACCCACAAAACACACACATACTCAGAGAGGGGAGAGGAAGCAGAGAAGAGGAGAGGAAAGAGAAGAAGAACAAGCAGAAGGAAGAAAAAGAAGGAAAATTAAGCTTCGTTTAAGGATCAAAGGTGAGTAATTCGTATTTTCCTCAACCTAAAACTGATTAAGGGAAGATTATTTGAATAATTTATGCTTGAATTTGAGGATTACATCGAAGATTGAAGTTCTGATTTTTGATATCTTTAGGGTTTGATAGATTGAAAAACTAATTTCAATTGGTAGAAACCCACCCTAAAAGTTCGTGTTTATTTATGATTTTTGGGTTATGTGAATGTGCAGATTGATAGATATGCTGTGAAATTGTTTATATATATGCTAAATTATGGATTTTTGGATTAATTATTGGTGTTGGAAGAACAAGATGAAAGAAAAATAGAGGTTGAATTTTCGGATTCTACACACAGCCTGCCACTGTTTGATTTTTTGTGAATTATTGCCTGCGCTAAAAATTCTAAAATTATTACTGTAGGTGACCTATGATATTGGGCAATTTCCTGTAAATTTTCATGAATTTTTGATATGTGGTTTGGGAGTTATGAATTTTTGAATAAAACTACCCTATTATTTAGTGCAAAAATTCGGATGATGTTTGAATTACTGTGAGCTATTGAGTTGGAGAAAAATTGTGAAAATTTTACTGTAAACTATACATGTTATTTGGCAATGTTCTGTGAAGTTTCATATATTTTGGATGTATACTTTGTGAATTAAGAATTTTTGATTGAACTGCCCTTTTGTGGTGCATGATTTCTGTTATTGTTTTAATTTTTTAGAGTTATTTGCTTGGTGAAAAATTATGAAAATTTTACCATCTGTGCTCTACAATACTTGGCTATTTTATGTGAATTTTTATGAATTTTGGATGTTTACTTTATAATTTATGGATTTTTGATTGAACTTTTCCTGTTTAGTGTATATCTTCGGGTACTGTTTCAATTTTTGTAACGGATTGGGTTAAGGGAAAATTATGAAAATATTATGATTAATTTCCCATGCTACGTTGTATTTGTTTGCCTATTTTCGTGAGCGTTGGATGTGTATTCTTTGAGTTATGAATTTTAGAGTGGAATGTCATGCTTGGTGTAGTTATGGTTATTCGTATGCATAAATTAAATATTTATCATAATGATTTCACGCATTTAAATAGTGAGGTGTTTGTTATGATTTATTGGAAACTTTTGAAAATTATTTTAGATGGAACTATAACTTTCTTTGACTATGTTTTGTCAAAAATTGTGAAATCTAACTTCTATGAGGAATGTTATAATGCATTAAGTTATGTTTTTGGGGAAAAAGGTTCATCTCTTGATTGAGGCTATTGCATGACGTTCTAGAACTATGGCCATAGTAGTGACTGTCATTATGTTCAGGTCGCCTAGTGGGAGAGGTTCTAACCAATCCCTTGGGATATGAATGTCGGTCTTATTTGTTATGTGAGCCATGTGGATCCCTAGTGATGAAGGTTTCAACCTAAACTTATTAGGATATGAATGTGATTCCATGGTTTGTGTTGTGGGCACTTCACATCCTTTCGAGCGTGGGTGCCTAGTTGGTACCTTATGAATGAGTTGCGACTAGTCCACCATTGGTTGGTACCATATAAATGAGCTGTAACTCAACCACCATGATGTATTTGTCACCCTTATGTTGTGATGGTTTTTTGTGTGAGTCATGAGCTGATTTCGCCTAAACTAAAAGTTTTGTAATCAGTTAAGAATATGTGATATGTTATGAACTTGATTTTGGCTTGGATTTGGACTTTGGATATGTTATAAAATTGATTTTGGCTCGGATTTGAACTTTGGATATGTTATGAAATAGTTTTGGCTTGGATTTGGACTTTGGACTTTGCATTTGGTTTTGGATTTGAAGGATCATTCAAGATATTTATGAAATTGTGATTGATTTTGAAGCATACGTGTGATTGCTAAATACGTTCATAGAAATATATCATGTGTGGATAGCAAGTGTGTGGACTTTTGAAAGAGATATGCTTTATGCATGCATCAAGTAGGGTTGTGGGCGGGCCATTAACTTGATTTAGCAAGCTTTGCTTTCGTTTGGACTTCAGTGAGGATTAGAAGCCCAACGGACGTGAATGGTATAGAACAATCATAGTTAGCTTAGTGAATAGACTAACAGCAGATTTTGTTTAGGCACTTAAGTGAAAACGAGGATCCTTGAATCGTACTGAGTATGAGACAGGTACGACTAAATTAGTCTAATTGCCCACCCCAGGATATACATATATGTGTGTATTTTGTGAAGTTCAGGAGCATGTTAGATATGAAAGATATGAGTTTATTTCGATTTCTGAAGCATAGACATGTTCTCTTATCGCCCTCTATATACTATATAATATGTTCTGCCTATATGTCATAAGATACGTGTAATGGGTGATTATGTGTTAACCGATTAATGTACAAAGTGTAACAATGAGGAAGGTAAGGGTCATTCACTGGGCTCGGGGAGCTCATAACCTAACCATTTTTCAGGTTCTTGGAAGCAAAAAGGGACCACAGGAGCATTAACAGAGCCAGCTAGGTGTGAAATATTTTCGAAGAACTTAGTTGGGGATGCAGGCCTCGTTGTATGTTTATGTTATGGACTATGTTTAGTACATACAATACTGAATGTATTTTTTGTTCGCACGTGTAAGACTATTAGGGATATGGTTTAAGTACGTATGTAATGCATGTTTAGAATCACCCCGTCCAAATTTTAATTTGATTTCATTACGAGCTTCCGCCGCGCTCGCCTATTAACAGGTTAATTATGGTTAAGAAGTTTAAATTGCCCTGTGGATGTTCCTTATTGGACGTCCACAGCGGTGGCGAGCCTGCCCTCTTCGGGTGGGGCGTTACGCGTCCGAAAACAAAATCTGCAATTTCTTCCCTTGCTTTTTCCCCTCAAACCCCAAAGCTTTTCATAGTGTTTGACCGGATATCTCTCAACATAGTCAAACAGTTCAGCACTCTAAAATTAGGTACATCCCTAGAGCATGGATGGACTGGCCAGCAGAATAGCTACAGAGAGGACTGAAGGCTCATTTTTTACACAATCATCCTGCCTCCAGGATAAGCAGAAGTCAGACTTCAATTTCCAGATTTCTTTTTTCATGCAAACATGACTATTGAAGACCCACGGCATACATAGCCTCAACTAGAAGATGCTCTCCATCTCATGCTGAAAAAGTCACCTTTGGGCAAAATTTTTGCGACCCTAGACTATGGAGGCCGAAAGCAAAATGCGTCCCTAGATTGTTCTCTACTTCTGTTGCCATGAAGTAATAAACAATCAATGCCTCCTCCATCCAACTCAATGGAAACAAGCTCTCAGCAATTCCAAGAGAAGACTACTTACAAGTTACAAACCCCCCTCCCCAACCCAAAACCCCCAAAAAGGGGGGGGGGGAGGAGAAGCCCCTGCTTAGGCAAGATTTCAAGGTATCCATTTGGTATTGGTTTGCTACAGCTCATGTCATGAAATACTTTGAACCCATTTTCCACCCACACAATGCATAACTAACCTATTCTTGTTGTATTAGATAGAACTAAAGGGTAAGATGGAAAAAGCCTCTACTGACTGGTTTAATTGTCAATAAAAAGCCTCAACGAGCATCAATGGATTGATAAGAGGCAAACCAGCCTGAAGCAACAGAATGTATAAGGTCAGTCTAGTCAGTAGAAGTACAGCTCTACCACACAAGTTGCACGTAGAGTATTGGCATCCAAACTCCAATAACACGCCACTTGAAGAGGCATGAACTTTGGTCATAAACTGATCTGTAAAGAACCGGGAGAGTCCTCTCGCCCAAGAGGTATACCCAATAAAGTTTTAAGGAGACTACGCTTGGTATCGTGGTGACCTAACCAAGAATGATTCCACCTACTTTATACAGTAGTGCAATAAACAAAAATAATGAATAAAAATCCATGGCTACGTAATTCACAAAACTAACTTATAAACTGATTATAACCTTGTAACTCAGAAACAGTTCTATAATATCAAAGAGTACGGTGCTGGTAGAAGATCTAGTTTGTAATGAGAAAACTTGGTCATGGGATGATTTGTAAAACAAACTGCAAAGAAACCTGAAGCACATGTCAGATCCAATTCAAGGGCAATCATCCCCCCCCCCCCCCCGGGGAAAAAAAAATTCTCTTATCTCTGTTCAAGGAACAAAAAGGAAAGATTTTTAAAACATGCAGAAAACAACCTCGTTTAATTTAAGGTACTACCAAACCGGAAATCTCATGTGTATTTTTCTTTTTAAAGAAAACATTTTGGGGGGTGGTAGGATGGAGTTGGGTGGAAAAGAAGGCAGGTAGAAAGAAACAACTAAACAGCAAGTACATGAGATTGGAATGTACCAGCTGTTGTACAGAGATATTCAATGGTTGAAGTTGCTGGATCTGACGCCTATACAGATTAGCAGCATACACAAATTTTAAAAAGCCATAACAAAATATAGACTAGCACAAATACCATATCCATTTAGTGATTAAACACAAAATGTAAGTTCCACTACACTATTGCCCCCCCCCTTCTTTCCATCTCTCTCTCTCTCTCTTACTGTTCCTTCCTGAGCATTTGAAACAGGGCCATTGCAATCAGCACAGACACATTAAATAGAGACAGTTCACATAATTTAAATAATCTCTCCACATGATCAGGGGAACCAGAATAAATTGGACAATGCAAAACAAGATGTTAATAGATACGCCTACCAACAATCATGCCAAGCAACAATGACTACTTTTAATCTGTAGGTCAGCATGTGTATGCACTACAGGATGTAACAGAGTGAACCAGATAAATGTGACATGTACACCAATCCCAAAACCAACCAAAATGCAACTACGACTAGCCTTTATTCATTGCCCACCTTCAAAACTCTCTCTCTCTCTCATTGTTTTTGTTATTTATTTTGCTTGTTGGGAGGGGTGCTTGTTCCGAGGGTGTCAAAACAACGATTAAAACACCTCATGTGAATCCTACTGAAGCAAGGTCTAGATAGACAGCCTTACCCCTACAAGGAGAGTTCTTTCCAAGTGACCCACAAAATCTTGGTGAACAAAGTGCAATGGGTTAGAACCTTCTTGACGGAAACAGCACAGTGGTTTTTTCATTATTCAAAAAATAAAAAAGCAGCAGATAATGACACCAGGTGAAATATAAATATGGTTAGGTGTTTCCAACGTTAAAAGGTTAAATGAAATAGTGCTATAATAGCAATCAAACCACATAGTTGGTGGTTTAGTACTAGACATGCAAACACAGCACTGAAAGCACCATAACGTACATTAGAGTATTGAGAACAAATACTAAAAGCCTAAAACCTCAGTAAGCAGACTGAAACAGCTAACGTTTCAACTGTAGATGTTTGCTAGCACTAACAAGATATAGCTACATACTCAAGTAGAGTTGGGAAAATCTGACCCGACACGATTACCGGCCCGAATCCGACACGAAGTTAAGCGGGTTTGGGTACGAAGTTTGAACCCATTTAGTTAAATGGGTTGACATGGTAAACCCGTTTAATTAATTGGGTTAGGTTCAGGTTGAGAATCTCGACACGAAAAAAATACCTATTTGATCCGTTTAATAAAAAGGATTAAATAGGTCAACTCGTTTACTGTTTATTTACCATTTACCGTTTATCGTTTACATTTTGGGTGGGAATTAGGCTTTGGAGAATTAGGCTTTGTGGTTTCTTTTATGAGCTTGTTGGCTATTGACGTGCTGGTTATATTATTAAGAATTTCAGACAATTTGAACTTTATTCGCTGTTGTTAAGACTTGACTTGGACATGGTTTGTAACATAAGTAGTTGGTTCTTATGTGAACTTTCTATGCTGTAAAGTTATGTTATTACTGACTGTTTTGCTGAAATAGGCTCTGAATATGTTAGAGCCTATAAGTTAGCTGCTATTTTGGTGTATTTTTTAAAGCAGCTATGCCTTAACAGATTAAAAAATATGTAATTTGTTTGGTAAATTATCTTTGGGATGAAATTTGTATTGCAATGAAACAGGTTCGTGGGTAAAATGGGTAACCCGAACCTAACCTGTTTTACCTGTTTAAGTAAATATGTTAGGTTCAAGTCAACCCGTTTAAATGTTAAGCGGTTTGGGTTGAACTTTTTCAACCCGTTTATTAAACGGGTTGAGTTCAGGTTCAGGGGTTTTCAACCTATTTAAGTTCGCCATGAACACGAACAAGAACCCGACCCGACACAACACATTACCTAACTCTATACTCAAGTGGCACAAAAGGGTAAACGGGGTGCTTATCCAAGGTCAGTCAGCAGGCCTAACCCTAAGCCGCTGCAAACTCGTCGTCCCTCTTACAATCCAAAGTGTTAATATACTCACACTTCCACATTATGGGGGGAATCAAGGAGGAAGCAAATGTTTTTTTGGGTATTTCTTTCTATATCAAATTCAGGACAAGCTCAAATGATTGGGAAGAGTAAAAGATGTTCAGGCTTCTTTTTTCGCTTGCTAATATGAAAGTTGCAACAGACGATTGATGGCGATGATGAGATTATATGGCCTCATAACTCAAGAGGGCACACTATTGTGTAAAGCTTCTGTAATAAAACCAATGAAGGCTCTGTTTGTTTTCATATTCCTACCGATGCCATCTGGAAGGTCCAAAGCTCCCATTAAAGCTAGCTTCTTTGCTTGGGCAATCACAAATAAAATATTTTCACAGTAAACATACTTAAAAGGGGAAATTTTATATCAGCAAGTAGGTGCTTACCCTAATTGCCTTGGGGAGGAAGAATCAGTAGACAACCTCCTTGGTCATTGTCCGTGGCTTTCTTCACCTTGGCATTTTTCATCTCTTTGATTAGGGTCTGTTGGGAGCAACCTCCAACCATGACAGATGTGTTGGTCGCTTTGCAGAAGAAGGTTGAAAAGGTTCATGGCTGATGGAAGATTATTGCATTAGCTATAGATCCAGTACTTTACAACAACAATAACACCACCCACTTTGGGTCCCGCTTTCACAAGCTCTGGGAAGATTCATATATAGGCAGTCTTAACCAGGCAAGCACTCGTGCTTACAAAGATATCGATCCCAGGTAATCACCGAACTTTTGAGGGCGACTTTACATCCAGCAAGAATTAAAGCTTTATTCTTTGATACTCTTGTATAGGTGGAGTCACATTCTGGCTTGTGAAGCGGGGCTGTCTTTTTTGATTTTGTACATAAGATTATTCAAGACAACTTAGGGGCATGACTTTTTTGCATTTTCCCCTTTTGTACATATGCGACATCCCCCCTTGGTGTCACATTAATACAACTTTTCATTACCCCAAAAAACCCCAAAAAAGAAGAAGAAGAAGAAGAAGAAGAAGAAACAAAGGGGGAAAAACAAAGAAGGTATTTTTATCCTTTTCTTTTCCTGTTTCAGGGTAAAGAGGCCAAGACTTTTTAGACACCCATCAAATAATATTTGAAACAAGGATTTGCTTGCTGAAACGAAGCAATCAGAAACCAAGCTCACCCACCTAGGATAAAGCTGAACCTTCGAACCATGCAGAACCTCACCTCCACAGAAGATGTGACAAATCCAGGAACAGGAAAATTACAATCAGACCTTTCTCCAGGATCACCTGAAACTAGACACTACATACCAAAACCAACCAATCCCTACCAAACTTCTCTTATAGAAAGGAATAGCAATGTGAAAATTGTCCACTCTTTTTTGCAGGCACAAAAATCAAGCACATAATTACATTCAAGGGAATGGAAGTGCAAAGCTAAAGAAATTCCCAGCCTTCCCCCCCCCCCTAAAAAAAAAAACAATTTCACCAAAGAAAGGTTTACTCAAAGGTTTCCAAGTATATCTATGCAAACTGGCTAAATATAACCAAAGAATAGAATTGCAAGGTTGAAAGTACTCAGTCTCATTTTCCCAATGGACAGAAGTTGCATATACATACAGCATGAAGACGTGCAATCTTGATGTTTTTGTCCACTGCATCAATTCCAGTCACCACTGCTCCCATACGAGCCAAGGGCTATACAAGCACATACAGGATTAGCAGAGAAAAAAGGAAGAAATGTTTACTTCACTTTTCTTCTTTAGGCATTGACAATCCAAGATAAAATCTTACCAACCAAAACAAGAGATAAATTTCCAAGCAAAGACATCCATTGCGAACTAATGCAAAGGATTAAGTTCAAGAAAGTCTCCAATTACTCATACTCCACCAAATCTTCAGTCTTGATGCCAAAACTACTCATAAATATATCGCAATATTGGGTCCATTCATAATAAGTTTTTGCACCAGGGAATTACAAATGGAATAGTAAACTGTAACACATTAGTATGCACATACATAAGAACAGAGCAGTAAATAGCACAAAACGAAGCAATTTAGTTCATTCACTATAGCCGCTAGTACGAGAACTATAAATCTTACTGCCCCCCCGCCCCCCCCCCCAGGTCATCCTTGCCCAAACCAGCCTAGGATTAAAATGCTATCAGTTGAATGACCCAGACTTCAGCCCACCAGAGCACAATTTTTTTTGACCAACTAATATCAAGGAACACCGCAAGTCCGTAACTACAACTGCATCCCAAAAATGTCCTCCCGCTGGCCATCCCCAAAAATATCATCCACATAAATTGTGAAGTGGATGTACACATTCAAAAAAAAAAAAAAAAAATTCTGCCACATATGAAGAAGCTGCCACCAATATACCTCTGTTAGTATACCTCCTCCACATCCAACATCGACAAACTTCAGCCCTTCAAACGGCCTAGCAGTATGTGGATCCTTTCTGCAACAAAGAAGCCGAAAAGATGAAAACAAAGAAGGTTGAAGCTACTCTTCAGTGACAACTATCCAAGAAAGTTATCAAAATCTCAATCAAAAATTGTGAAAGGAACATAACCCAAAACCTACAGTCAAAACGAGCCACTCTAGGATAAAAGAAAGGCACCTCCTTTTGGTTCCCAGATTCTTTTTTTATTTTTCTTCCTTTGTTTTTTTTTTGGGGGGCGGGGGAGGTGATGCTGCGCCAACAAAGAAAACATCCACCTGAAGTGATGGCAAAGCGTGGAACGTATAAAAGCTAGCCTTGTGGGGTTCAGAGCATGCAATGGTTTGTATGGTCCTTCAGCATCCCACCTAGTTATAACAAGGAAAAATTATCTTATCATACAAACCAGTGTGAACCAGTGAGCATTGTTCTATAATCTCATTTCTGAACAACACATTAAAAAGAAATGTCACCAACACATAACCATGTACATGCGAATACCCAGTCAACCACTACTGGGTCAATTTTCGAGTTTCCAACAAAGCAAATTACCCATCAGAAGTATATGTGGAAATTGGGAAATGCAATAGCAGCTAGAGGCTAGTAAAAGTTTTTCAATAACAACAATTTCACGAATGTTGACTTCACTAAAGGTCCGACATAATTCAGGGTCTGTTCTTTTTCGCGATAAGATGCAGCTGTAAGTTATTAAAAAAATGTAAAAAGCTTTAAGAAAATGTGATGAGTTGTAAAGAGCTGTAAAAATTGTAAAAAAGTTGTAAGAAAACGTAAGAAACTGTAAGGAGATACAAGCAGTTGTTGACTTATTAAAAAAATTATAGAAATATAATTTTTAGATATATATACATAATTGTTAGTCTGTAAAGTATGATTTGCGTAATAAATTATTTCGAGAGAGTAAATTACATATAATATGTCAGTGGTATTTATGAAATTGATTTTATGTCATCTTTAAACAAATTATTTTTTAACATTATAAAAACAAATTTTGTTTTCCTACAACTGTCATTTTGGATGAGGATAAATAATATTGAACTAAGATAATTAATGAAAAAAAACTTTTAAACACGTCAATTAATAACAATAAAATAAATTCAAACCCACAAATTTATAAAACCAAATACGTTCTACATGTGAGGTTGTGTTTTTTTATAACATTAGTTCACCTCCCTATAAAAAAATAACAATTTTATTCTTCTACATAAAAAGGGTATAATAATCTCAGTAAGAGACCCAAATGTGGATGGATCACCTAATGTTTAATTGTACGATGATCGCAACCAAATTACCATGAGGGATGAAATAGCTGAAATGATATCTTCACCTACAGTTTAACTATACATATATCACTTATGTCGACTCTCAAACATAAATGCAATTTTTGTATTATAGTGTACATGATTCACATCGAAACTCAAATATAATTCACTTCACTAAATTTTGTTTGTAAGTTTATAGAAATATTATGTTCATAAAAACATATATAGATTTTTCATATTGGCAGTACATAAAAAAATAAATACATATTTCTATAAATATGAGGGAAAAAAATCAATGATAAGTTAAATGTTATAAAAATATATATAAGGAAATGTAGAAAAATGTAAGAACATGTAGAGATATGTAAGAAATTGTAAGGACGTTGTTAAAAATGTAAGGAGCTGCAAGAAGTTATGAGAAGATGCAAGTCATAGTCTAAATGTTTACTATCGCAAAAGAGAACATTGCCTCAGTGAATTCAAAAGTGTGAAACCTGAGCAACTTATCATCAAATACCTGTATGCAGTACAGCATGAAGCAAGTTCCATCAATATAATATACTGATAGAGACATGACCAATGGGTTGATAACATTTTAGGATGATGGAGATAGTCTACCACACGACTTTTAAGCAAAGCAACATGAAAATGGCTGCAAATCCGCACAAAAAGCCCAATGAAGAATTTGAAGTAGAATCCAGCACTTATCATGCCTCACCGACCAATGAAGAGTTAAGCTCCAACAACCTGTCACGAGTTCATTATCTTCAACATCTAGGGGCTACGCTTTATTGAACAGCTCAGCCGTGTCAAAGACTCCTCTATATTTTCGTAATCAATGGTTAAGCTGGAGCAATCTTAAAGCTTCCTTTATCAGTCCGCACCCCCGAAAAAATTTACCCAAAAAATTGTCTGATGAGTGAGCTTGAATAAGCACATAGGTTGCCCACACATTTTGTTGATGAAGAGCTCATTAATTGGCTTGATTATAAGCTAATTCAGGGCAACTACAATGATCTTAGAAAGCTTTTATAGCTTATTTTCTATCCAAGTTTGATAATCAAAATTTTCAACAATGTAATACATACGGTAGTAACTTTAGCTAAACAAAACTTTTTTGAGCGCAATGAAATTGAAGCCCTTGAGCTCAGCAAACTTCAAACAATCTTGAACACAAAGAAGGTTATGCTTCAATTGAACTACAGGATTTCAAAATTCAAATTGATTTATTAACTACTTAATCAACTTTGTTTCTTTTGGACACCAAATATCGACAATGCTCGAACACAAACAGATAGTGCTCACTTCTGGCAAAACATGATATGAAAGAGAACTCCGATTTTAGTTTGAAAAGAACACAACGCTCACCAGGTTTCGGCAATGGCGGAAAACCTCGCTAGCTCGGCAGGATCCAAGGACGACCTCATTGAAACCTTATCTCCATTGATGCTGCTAGTTCTAACGTCATTGAGGGATACAGGTGTTTCTTTGGATGAAGATGGTTCGCTGGAAGGAGGTCGAGCGGCGTCGGAGTAACATCGGAAGTTAAAAGCCGGCGAAGAGATCGCATCAGCAATCGGAAGGAGAGTGTGCCGGAGCTGGCTAGGGTTTAGGAGTTGGTGGAAGGTGTGGTCACCGGCGGTGCGTAGAGTTCGCAATCGGTTTAGTATTCTCACCGCCATTGCCGCCAAGCTTCGAGTTTTCCGTCTGTGAATTCAGACTTTGTTAAGTACCGGTCCGTGGGTTCGTATCATAAACGACTGTAGAGTTCTTCATCGGAAAAAAATATAAAAATATAAGATAAGAGAAGATAAATAAAATTTAAAAAATTGTTTTTGGGGGGGGGGGAAGACAGAGGTCCGAATGCAAGGAAACCCGGATGAGAAATTTGCAAGTTACAAATCAAAGCCCTGTTCTATTTCGTATTTTTTAGGAGTTAGTTAAGGGTTTATATTTTTTTACAGCTTCTTATATTTTCTTACAGTTTCTTACATCTTATTACATCTTCTACCATCTCATAGATTTTCTATAACATTCATTTATTTTAGTTACAGCAATATGTATATTTTTTTAATGATACTACCAATATACAAAATTTATAAATATCTTATAAACACAACATTTATATAAACATAAAAACATAATATAACGACGTAAATTATATTTGAGTTTCAATATAAAATATATATTATTATAGATGACCATATATTTATTTATATTTAAAATTATTTACTTAAAATAGGAATTTATTTGAAGAGTTGCATTCAATTTTGTCAAAAAAGTTTTTTTTTGGGGTTATACTTTACTTATTCGATCAAACTAATGTTCGTATAAAAAATTTTGGACGAAATTTTATTCACCAAATTTATGGGGATTAATATATTTTATTGTTGTGCAATTAACTTAATTAATTATTTATTTTTAATAAGTATATTATTTTAATAGTATTATTTTTCATCCAAAACGTTCATTGTAAAACAAATTATACTATATGACTCTTCAACAATTCAACAACTCCTTACATCCATCCTTATAACTCCTTACAGCTTCTTACATCTTCTTACAACTCCTTACAGCACCTTACAGCTCCTTACATCTCCTTACAGTTCCTTACAGCTCCTTACATCTCCTTACATCTATCTATCTATCTAAAATGCGAAATAGAACAGAAAGGGGTGTAACCAAATCATTTTTTTGGCAATAATTTAGTGTTATTTTTGGAAGGAAAAAAGGATGAAATTAAATAAGAAATGTAAATTATCAAACTATCTTTAATGAAATTATTAGAGGAGATAGACAGTTGTAACAAGGCAGTGGGAACAAGGGGTGATCAAAATCGGTTAACCAGAAATTCGGTTAATCGAAAATCAGTTAACCGGAAAGTTGGTTCGCCAAAATTGTGAACCAAAAACCAAACCGAAACTTTCGGTTAACCGAATTTTTCAGTTTGGAAAAAATGTGAACCGTAACCGAACCGAAAAACTCGGTTAACCAGATTTTCGGTTCGGTTAACCGTTAACCATTAATTTAAATTATTATTTCCAATCTTCACTACTTTTTTTAATTAATTTAACTACTTGAGACACCAAATATTAATTTACACATTATTATATGTTTAATCTTATCATTAATAATTATAAAATCTACAATTGACCAATATAAAATTTATTTTTTAAATAAAAGTATAAGTTTTGGTTTCAGTTAACTGTGCGGTTAACTGAATCTCAAATGGACAAACCGAAACCGAAATCGAAACTGCAAAATTTTTTCAGTTCGGTTAATCAAACCGAATTTTTTAGAAAAATCAAATCGGTTAACCTATTTTTGGGTACGGTTTTTTGGTTTTTCAGTTCGGTTTCTAGTGGGATATTTGAGGCTTTGCGTTGGCGCTCTCTCTCTCTCTCCATTCAACCTCAAGAATTATGTGAAAGTGTAATGAATTTACACTTCTGCTTCTTCACCTCTCTCAACCTGTCTAACGTTTATGTGAAAGTGTAATGAATTTATGGTGAATTCGATGGTTTTTAGCACATATCTAGAAATGGTTGAGAAGAATGGAGTGAGGCAAGACACGCAATGCTCCAACTTCAGCAACACTTCAACCATTTCTCTACCTCTCTACTGTTTCTGATGAAGGTTGGGAGCTTATGATGAGGAAGCACTAGAAAAATCTCAAATGGATAGACCGCTACAATTAGTTGGGAATACAACATATATGTCATACTTTGTAGTAAATGTCAGTTATATGTTAGTAGAATAACCATATTGTCATTATTCTTGTTGTTGTGAATTGTAATCGACTGGGTATATATGTACGCCATGATTTTATTGACTGTCTACCATGGTAGTAGGGTTATCGTTGCTATGTATTCAAATTGCATGGAAATATAGTGAGGATCGTGTACCATAAAGTGAAGGAAGGCAGACATCCAAAGGAAAAAAATTGTATTCACAAGCAGACCTGTAAAAATGGTAATAGGGTTATGTCATTATGCTATTACATAGTTGTACTTGAACTTATATCAAGATGTGTAAATGTTAAATTCGCATAATCATCATGTATCATATATCATAAATATAATATAAAATTGAATGTGTTCTTGGGTGAATGACATTTGGCACAATATCATTGGTCAAGTAGTTTCTTTCTTTTTTTTCTTTTTTTCTTTGGAGTTGTATACCTAATGTAATAAATCACTTTTTTTTTCATTTTTCCTTTGGAGTTGTATATTTAATGCAATAAACCACAACATGTCAATGTCAAGATGGTCTTATAAAGCCATGGAATGCCAAAAAAAATTAAGTATACTATGATCTTTAAAATAACTCTATCAATTTTAATTAAAGTTAAGTATACTATGGCCTTTGAAATACATCCATAAATTTTAATTAAATTTTAATACATTTTAATGTTCCTGAAATGATGCTTGCTAACTAAAGTGATGCTACAAATTCTCAACATATGATTTTTTTCTCTATCTAACAAATACAATAAAGTTTAATATATTTTAATGATGTATGATTAATATATCATAAAAGTTTCATATTAATTTTCCTAACCAAACTGATGCTTGGTCAAAATGATTTTATGAAGCCATAAAATGCTAAAAAGACTTAGTATACCATGGCATTTGAAATACATCCATAAATTTTAAGTACATTTAAATATATTTTACTGTTCTTGATATTGTCTAACTAAAGTGATGCTGCAAATTCCTAAAGTTTGATTTATCTTTATCAAACAAATACATCAAAGTTTAATATATTATAATAATGTACCATTAATATAAATAAAGTTTCATTTTAATGTTCTTAACTCAAGTAATGCTGCCTAACTAAAGCGTTGCTGCAAATTCCTAACGTCTAATTTATCTATATCTAACAAATACATAAAACTTTAATATATTGTAATGACATAATTATTGTTTGAATAAACAAAGGAAAACATATTTAAATTAATTAATTATTTTAAGTACTCATATGTCAACTGATCATGGGCCACAATTAATTATTATTATTTTAGTAAACTATATAATTATATTTATCCACGCCAAAATTTAATAGATGCATAATCCAAACAGCCAGAACGCTATACTATTACTATCATTCATGGGATAATACTATTAGAATTAAAATACATATTCATATGATCCACAAAACATCCAATATGATGTATTATTAGCAAGATTTAGATATTGGTCCCCTGCCTCTTTTTTAATCTAATTCTTTATTCATTCTTGAGCTCTTTTTAAAAAAAAAACATTTTGTGTGCATTTACTAATATCGTTACTAATGAGGTGAGACTATTTCCTTTCTAGCAAACACATAAAAGTTTAAAATATTTTAATGAGGTGTAATATTAACTTTAATATATTTGAATGTTGCTAACTACCATGATGCTACAAATTCTTAACATTAAGCTGTAAGATTTTAAATACCACTATGTCTTACTAAATAGATAACAACAACAACAACAACAATAATACCAGATAAAATAAAAATAATAACAATAATTTTTTCTATATAAACAACTTATTCAAAATAAATTTTTTATAAACAAAAAAGTGGACAGCGAAAATCTAACTAAATTATTTAACTCAAAGAGTACAAGTGTGTAAAATAACCAACTCATGTAAGCTGTAAATAGGTATTAAAAATGTACAACCACAAAATAATATATACAAAATAATAAATCATTACAATACATATATAATTCATAATCTATAGTTACATCCTAAATATTGATGTAAATCAAAACTAATTAGCTAATAATCAAAATCTCAAACGAAGTATTGCACATGCCCATGCGAAGTACCGGATCTACAGTAATGATTATTTGAATTTTAAAAATTGATCATAGGCAATGAGATTATTACAAATTTTTGAGTATAAAGTACGTGCGTGTTGGGATATATTTGTGGAAGTGCCTAAATTTGGTGAAGTGTAACTGTTATAATAGTACTTCATTTCGGGGATGTTAAGGCATGCCATTGATACGCTTCAAATCAAGATACTGTAGACCATATTTTGAAGTTTAGCTATATGTCAACATATGTGTGCCCCGATATACTTAATGTAGTGATTGGGTAGATTGAATTCCCAAAAGAGGTGTTGAGTTAACTATGGGGGAATAAGTGACCCAAGGTAAATAAGGGAAGTTGATGATTTAACTATGGGGAGTCAAATTTCATAGCAAATTTAGGGAAGGTGTCGTTTGCGGTGTTATGTATAGGTATATGTTACATTAACATGTTTAGTAGTTGTAGAAGTCAATGTTGCATAAAGAAGGTGTTATATCTAATGACTTACAATGTGTACCTATATTGCAATAAATGCAAACCCTGGTAGATATCATGGAATGGCTAAACATTGAAAAATAGTTTTTGTGGATATTCCTTCACCTAATAAGATAAATATTTGATAAAGGGAATCTCATAGTGATAGTAAGGTAAATATTTGATAAAGGTAATAGAGTTACATGCCTAGTGTAATGTGTATGAAATGGTGTATGTGTGTTTGCAGGTTACGCAATGGAGTTGCAGAGTGTATGGAAACGAATGTGAAGCCTTATGAAGGAAGTCACATACATAACTGAAAGGACTTCAGAAATGGAGATTTCGGGAAGCGACTCTGCTTATGTGAATGAAAAGGGGATAAATACAACGAGAAGCCCATCAGTGTCTTCATAAGAGAAGGTAAGTACAAGTAGTGTGAGCAGGTCAGGGGCAGATGCGATCGAAGAAGATGCACGATAAAGAGAACAGAGGTAGTGCATATTGCCAGTTGCAGTCTACCATAAATAAAGGAACGAAGCACAACCTAGTTAGGGGAGAGAAGGGAAGATAGTCAAGCTACAGGAGCAGGTGGTGGAAGGTCAAAGTCACCCTAAGCAAGGGAAAGTGAGAGTGACAACTACCTTTCCTAGCATAGTTGTGAACCATGCAGAGGCAACTGTCGATGTTGTGATTCAACATCGGTGCACTCTTAAAGCCGTATGTGCTCTAAATGATGAGTTAAAAGACTTCTAGAATAAAGTAATTAGGAGAATAGTATAGAGTCAAGTGTTGGACTAGCCATACAGGATGGATCTACAAATAGTCTGGGCCACCATTGAAAATTAGAATCAGGATATGAACTCTTTCAAGCTTGGCCGGAGGGAGGTACATTCTCAGTATATGATGTGGCATTAGTGACGGGCCTCCAAACTACTGGGAACGCAGTTATATTTGAGCATGGACAAGGTTAGATTAATAACTAGGGACGCTGAACTCATTCAAGTTTAACAAGAACACGAACCTGAACCAACTAGACTTATTTTCCAACTACTCAAAGAGAGCACATTGTACTGTAAATAAACATTAGTTTATTGGTTAGCGCAAATAGAAATCATTTTAATGAAGCACGACTGATAGGGAGGGACACGTATCATTACTTGATGCACACAAAATTGTCTTATTGTATATTGAATTAATTCTGTACTTCATGTCCACATTGTAGATTAAATCGATTCATTGAACTAAGTGCCCTGTATTTTCTTATATGTATATAGGTGTTATGCTAATGATGCATCATAAATAGCTTTAGCAGTTATTAGTGTGGTCTATGCAGATATCGTCCATTTCACATGATAATTACTTGTTATTTAACTTTCTCTTAAGTGATGTGATTTTTAATGAACATTTCCTACAAGTTATGTGTACGTTCTATGATCAATCCATATTTATGTCATATCTTCTGAGTAAACTTTTACTACCTCTTCAGACAATCTACATTGAAATGGTTTACCCGCAATTCATTGTTGGTTTACTAGTGTCAACTTCATTATTATCGTGGTAAACTTAAAATTGACACTTAAATACACCATTTCTCGTAGCATTCCCACAATTTAGAGAACCAGCTCTACTTCTTTATGGGAAGCATTAGCTTTACCATGTGTTTAATGTATGTTTACCTAGGTATACGAGTATAGGTTATGTGGTAAATGTCGTATGTACCTCTTATCATTCCTATACAATTAATGATGCAATACAAACAGGTTGTGAGAGGCATCATTGAATGTTGCTAATTCATAATAGTTGAGTGGTTGGCGCAAATAGCAATCCGTCTAATGAAACATGTCTCTCAGAATGGGATACGTATTGTTGGCCCGATTTGACTAGTTAAATCACCCTAGATGAAGGGGTTGAATAGGGTCATGATCAATATCACAAATTAATCAAGTAAAGAGCGGAAAGATAAACGTGGACAAGACACGAGTAATTTTTTACGATGTTAGCATCAACCAAGCTTAGTCCCTGCCTAGAGTTCCCTAACTCTAGGATTAACCCAATTTTATTAGGAGAAATTATTACAACTCTAGAGTACACCTACTCTAACTTCCAAGCTACAAGTTGACCCTTCAACAAGTTGTTGATAGACTTGATTCTTCAACTCTATGATCCCAACCAAATTACAACTTGAACAATACAATGAAATGTAACATATATATAAAGAAGCAAATTCAAGCTCAAGGTATGGCAATAAGTTCTCGAGTAATGTGTATGCCAATGAGTGCTTGCTCTCTATTGCATTCTCTTGCTGTCAATCTCTTCCCCTTTTATAGATGAGAGGTGTAAAGAAGAGTGGAGAAAAATATGGAAAGTGACCGTTGCACATCTTATGAAAATCCAATTTCCATGCCTAATTTCAAGGCCTTGAATTGACATTCCAAGCCCTTAATTTTTTCTGCTCTTGTGTAAGTACTTCCAACGGTTACTTTTCTTGATTTGGGCTGAATATTTTGGATGAAAATCTTCTAAAACCATTCATAATTTGTAGCATAATCTTCCAAGATATTCTATCACAAGATATTATCATATTAAGAGCAAACCTTTGACATTGATAAATATAACTCCACAATCTTATATTCAAATTTGAATAACACAATGTAATACCATAAAGATAACATGTTCAAATTTGAATGTTACACAATCTCAAAGATATTGTGACATCTTATATAAAATCAATTAAGTAATATTAACATTCCAACATCCACTTCAAAAATATAGCACATTTAAACAATAATAATTATTAAGATAGTTAAAATATAACATGATGAATATGTCAATTGATTAATCTCTTTTTGTCTTTCATCAAAACATATTAAAAATTTCAATGTGAGCTTTTAAAAAAGCTAACAATCTCCCCCTTTTTGATGAAAGACAAAACCCAATAAAAACAACATATCCATGCAATTTTAAATAGCACACATTGAAAAGTTTTCCAAATACTTCTCCCCCTTTTTGTATTTCATCAAAAAGGTAGCACAAGAGCAGAAGGAAAAAATCGAAGCATAAAAATTATGACAAACGCATATAGCTCCCCCTTCCATTTGATAAGAATTCAAATTTTGATTTCTATTCATGTTGTTGAAATAAAAAAAAATCCAACCCTTGATTCAATCACACCAAAATTTCCAGTTCAGGGCCTTAAAATCTGAGCAACAGCAAAACAAATGAACTTATCTTATTTTTACTTTTGGCAAATCATAACTTACCATATGCCTTTGCGAAGCTCCAATGTTTCCTTGTCCACTTAAATTTTTAAGAGGATCAAGTGCTTTTGAAAATTTATTATTAGTACATAAATGAGGAATCAATAATATCCCATGAACATGTGCATTCTTTTTTGATTTCTTTAAGAATGAAGTTGCTCGACCAAATCTTGATACCCTTTTCTTTTTGGATTCAAAATTGTTGGAAGTAAGAAAAATTAATGACGTAAAATTTTTTTTTTCCTCAATCTTGACACATTTTCTTGATTTAACACCACAATCAAGAATTTTTAAAAGTTGAAAATTTGAAGCGGTATTTAAATCATAAAAAATGTGACAACTTCGAGAAATACTATTATTTGAAAATTCAATTATGGATGTTACCTCATCCTTACCGCTTTGAAGAATAGATGAATCATTATTTTTCTCACCATTTTCAAGAAATTCCTCAATTTGGACATGCTTGACATCATTATGTATAAATCGTTGAATTGGATCATCATTTTCATGTTCTGCTCTTCATGTGGTTGGTGATCCTCAACTTGCTTAACATTTCCATCCATGATTATTTCGTCATGCGCCACAAATTCGCTTAGTACCACATTTTGATTAGTACCATATAAATTATAAAGAGTCTCCCAAATTTCCTTGGCACCGTCACAATGTGAGATAAACTCATAAATATCAACAGTAAGAGTACAAAATAAAATGTTTATAGCTTTAAAATTTTTGGATATCCACTTGTAATCATCTTCAACATATTCATCTTCCGATTTCTCAATAACTATTGGACCTTTGACCATGATCTCCCAAAGATCGAGACCCTTGTGTTTGATATAATGTTCCATTGTTTCCTGCCACAAAAAATAATTAGTACCTTTAAAAAGTGGAGGGCAATCAGAGTCAAAATCATAACCAGCCATGCAATCGAACTATTAGACGGTAAAGTCTTAAAAAAATAGTACTAGTTCTGATACCAATTGTTGGCCCGATTTGGCTAGTTAAATCACCCTAGAGGGGGGTTGAATAGGGTGATGATCAATGTCGTAAATTAATCAAGTAAAGAGCGGAAAGATAAAAGTGGACATGACACGAGTAATTTTTTACGAGGTTAGTATCAACAAAACTTAGTCCCCGCCTAGAGTTCCCTACCTCTCGGATTAACCCAATTTTATTAGGAGGGATTATTATAACTCTATAGTGCACCTACTCTAAGTTCCAAGTTACAAGTTGACCCTTCAACAAGTTGTTGGTAGAGTTGACCCTTCAACTTTATGATCCCACCAAAATTACAACTTGAACAATACAATGAAATGTAACATATATATAAAGAAGCAAATTCAAGCTCAAGGTATGCCAATAAATTCTCGAGTAATGTGTATGCTAATGAGTGCTTGCCCTCTTTTGTGTTCTCTTGCTGCGAATCTCTTCCCCTTTTATAGATGAGAGGTGTAAAGAAGAGTGGAGAAAAATATGGCAAGTGACCGTTGCACATCTTGTGGAAATCCAATCTCCATGCCTGATTTCAAGGCCTTGAATTAACATTCCAAGCCCTTGATTTTTTCTGCTCTTACTCAAGTACTTCCAACTGCTACTTTTCTTGATTTATGCTGAATATCTTGGCTGAGAATCTTCTAAAATCATTCATAATTTGCAGCATAATCTTTCAAGATATTCTATCACAAGATATTATCATATTAAGAGCAAACCTTTTAGATTGATAAATATAGCTCCACAATCTTATATTCATATTTGAATAAGAAAATATAATATCATAAAGATAACATATTCAAATTTGAATATTAAACAATCTCAAAGATATTGTAACAGCTTATATAAAATCAATTAAGTAATATTAATATTCCAACATCCACTACAAAAATATAGCACATTTAAATAATAATAATTATTAAAATAGTTAAAGTATAACATGATGAATATGTCAATTGATTAATCTCTTTTTATCTTTCATCAAAACATATTAAAAAACACAATGTGAGCTTTTAAAAAAGCTAACAATCTCCCCCTTTTTGATGAAAGACAAAATCCAATAAAAATAATATATCCATACAATTTTAAATGGCACACATTGAAAAGTTTTCCAAATACTTCTCCCCCTTTTTGTGTTTCATCAAAAAGGTAGCACAAGAGGAGAAGGAAAAAATCAAAGTACAAAAATTATGACAAATGCATATAGCTCCCTGTTAGCAAATCAATGATATATAAAGACGCTCCCCCTTAATATAAGGATTTTAAACACTAACATTTTGATCAATAATATATCCTAACATGCATGCATTGACTTGATATTCTTATTGCAAGGGATCAACATGTTAATATAACAATTCTCTCCCCTTCAAAAGTAAATCAAGATTATCAAAAAATCATCAAGTAATATAATTCTCCCTTACAGAAAGAAATAATAACATTTATGTGAGTGCTAGGGAGCATAGCATTATGGACAGATATTATAGACAAATAGATTGAGAACATAGACAACATATTTTATGCATAAAGATAATCACATGACATAATAGCATAAAATATGACGTAATATTAATCATACAAAGATGGCACCACCTTCCATTTGGTAAGAATTCAAATTTTGATTTCTACTCATGTTGTTGAAATAAAAAAAAATCCAACCCTTGATTCAATCACACCAAAATTTCCAGTTTCGGCCTACAATTCAAGGCCTTACACTGTATTTCAGGGCCTTGAAATCTGAGCAATAACAAAACAAATGAACTTACCTTATTTTTACTTTTGGCAAACCATGACTTACCATATGCCTTTGTGAAGCTCCAATGTTTCCTTGTCCACTTAAATTTTTAAGAGGATCAAGTGCTTTTGAAAATTTATTATTAGTACATAAATGAGGAATCAATAATATCCCACGAACATGTGCTTTCTTTTTTGATTTCTTAAGAATGAAGTTGCTCGACCAAATCTTGATACTCTTTTCTTCTTGAATTCAAAATTGTTGGAAGTAAGAAAAACTAATGAGGTAAAAATTTTTCTTTCCCTCAATCTTGACACATTTTCTTGATTTAACACCACAATCAAGAATTTTTAAAAGTTGAAAATTTGGAGCGGTATTTAAATCATAAAAAATGTGACAATTTCGAGAAATACTATTATTTGAAATTCAATTATGGATGTTACCTCATCCTTACTGCTTTGAAGAAGAGATGAATCATTATTTTTCTCACCATTTTTAAGAAATTACTCAATTTGGGCATGCTTGACATCATTATGTATAAACCGTTGAATTGGACCACCATTTTCATGTTCTTGCTCTTCATGTGGTTGGTGATCCTCAACTTGCTTAACATTTCCATCCATGATTATTTCGTCTTGTGCTACAAATTCACTTAGTACCACATTTTGATTAGTACCATATAAATTATAAAAAGTCTCCTATATTTCCTTGGCACTGTCATAATATGAGATAAACTCATAAATATCAACAGTAAGAGCACAAAATAAAATATTTATGGCTTTAAAATTTTTGGATATCTGCTTGTAATCATCTTCAACATATTCATCTTCCGATTTCTCAATAACTATTGGACCTTTGACCATGATCTCCCAAAGATCGAGACCCTTATGCTTGATATAACGTTCCATTGTTTCCTGCCACAAAAAATAATTAGTACCTTTAAAAAGTAGAGGGCAAACAGAGTCAAAATCATAGCCAGCCATGCAATCAAACTATTAGACGGTAAAGTCTTAAAAAAATAGTACTAGCTCTGATACCAATTGTTGGCCCGATTTGACTAGTTAAATCACCCTAGAGGGGGGTTGAATAGGGTGATAATCAATGTCGCAAATTAATCAAGTAAAGAGCGAAAAGATAAACGTAGACAAAACATGAGTAATTTTTTACGAGGTTAGTATCAACCAGGCTTAGTCCTTGCCTAGAGCTTCCTAACTCTAGGATTAATCCAATTTTATTAGGAGGGATTATTACAACTCTAGAGTATACCTACTCTAAGTTCCAAGTTACAAGTTGACCCTTCAACAAGTTGTTGGTAGAGTTGACCCTTCAACTCTATGATCTCACCCAAATTACAACGTGAACAATACAATGAAATGTAACATATATATAAAGAAGCAAATTCAAGCTCAGGGTATGTTAATAAGTTTTCAAGTAATGTGTATGCCAATGAGTGCTTGCTCTCTCTTGTGTTCTCTTGCTGCCAATCTCTTCCCCTTTTATAGATGAGAGGTGTAAAGAAGAGTGGAGAAAAATATGGCAAGTAACCATTGCACATCTTGTGGAAATCCAATCTCCATGTCTGATTTCAAGGCCTTGAATTGACATTCCAAGCCCTTGACTTTTTCTGCTCTTGTGCAAGTACTTCCAATGGCTACTTTTCTTGATTTGGGCTGAATATCTTGGCTGAGAATCTTCTAAAACCATTCATAATTTGCAGCATAATCTTCCAAGATATTTTATCACAAAATATTATCATATTAAGAGCAAATATTTGACATTGATAAATATAGCTCCACAATCTTATATTCAAATTTGAATAACACAATATAATATCATAAAGATAACATGTTCAAATTTGAATATTAAACAATCTCAAAGATATTGTGACACCTTATATAAAATCAATTAAGTAATATTAATATTCCAACATCCACTGCAAAAATATAGCACATTTAAACAATAATAGTTATTCAGATAGTTAAAATATAACATGATGAATATGTCAATTGATTAATCTCTTTTTGTCTTTCATCAAAACATATTAAAAAACTCAATGTGAGCTTTTGAAAAAGCTAACAATCTCTTCCTTTTTGATAAAAGACAAAACCCAATAAAAATAATATATCCATACAATCTTAAATGGCATACATTGAAAAGTTTTCCAAATACTTCTCCCCCTTTCTGTATTTCATCAAAAAGGTAGTACAAGAGGAGAAGGAAAAAATCAAAGTACAAAAATTATGACAAATGCATATAGCTCCCCCTTAGTAAATCAATGACATATAAAGATGCTCCCCCTCAATATAAGAGTTTTAAACACTAACATTTTTATCAATAATATATCTTAACATGCATGCATTGACTTGATATTCTTATTACAAGGGATCAGCATGTTAACATAACAATTCTCTCCCCTTCAAGAGAAAATCAAGATTATCAAAAAATCATCAAGTAATATAATTCTCCCTTATAGGAAGAAACAATAACATTTATGTGAGTGCTAGGGAGCATAGCATTATGGACAGATATTATGGACAAATAGGTTGAAAACATAGACAATATATCATTTATACATAAAGATAATTACATGACATAATAGCATAAAATATGATGTAATATTAATCATGCGAAGATGACACCACCTTCCATTTGGTAAGAATTTAAATTTTGATTTCTATTCATGTTGTTGAAATAAAAAAAAATCCAACCCCTGATTCAATCATACCAAAGTTTCCAGTTTCTGCCTACAGTTCAAGGCCTTGAACTGCATTTCAGGGCCTTGAAAGCTGAGCAACAACAAAACAAATGAACTTACCTTATTTTTACTTTTGGCAAACCATAACTTACCATATGCCTTTGCGAAGTTCCAATGTTTTCTTGTCCACTTAAATTTTTAAGATGATCAAGTGCTTTTGAAAATTTATTATTAGTACATAAATGAGGAATCAATAATATCCCACGAACATGTGCATTCTTTTTTGATTTCTTTAAGAATAAAGTTGCTCGACCAAATCTTGATACCCTTTTCTTCTTGGATTCAAAATTGTTGGAAGTAAGAAAAATTAATGAGATAAAATTTTTCTTTCCCTCAATCTTGACACATTTTTTTGATTTAACACGATAATCAAAAATTTTTAAAAGTTGAAAATTTGGAGCGGTATTTAAATCATAAAAAATGTGACAACTTCGAGAAATACTATTATTTGAAAATTCAATTATGGATGTTACCTCATCCTTACTGCTTTGAAGAATAGATGAATCATTATTTTTCTCATCATTTTCAAGAAATTCCTCAATTTGGGCCTGCTTGACATCATTATGTGTACACCGTTGAATTGGATTATCATTTTCATATTTTTGCTCTTCATGTGGTTGGTGATCCTCAACTTGCTTAACATTTCCATCCATGATTATTTCATCCTGCGCCACAAATTCGCTTAGGGCTACATTTTGATTATTACCATATAAATTATAAAGAGTCTCCCAAATTTCCTTGGCACTGTCACAATGTGAGATAAACTCATAAATATCAACAGTAAGAGCACAAAATAAAATGTTTATAGCTTTAAAATTTTTGGATATCCGCTTGTAATCATCGTCAACATATTCATCTTCCGATTTCTCAATAACTATTGGACCTTTGACCATGATCTCCCAAAGATCGAGACCCTTGTGCTTGATATAACGTTCCATTGTTTCCTGCCACCAAAAAAAAAAAAATTAGTACCTTTAAAAATTGGAGGGCAATCAGAGTCAAAATCATTACCAGCCATGCGATTGAACTATTAAACGGTAAAGTCTTAAAAAAATAGTACTAGCTCTGATACCAATTGTTGGCCCGATTTGGCTAATTAAATCACCCTAGGAGGGTTGAATAGGGTGATGATCAATAGCGCAAATTAATCAAGTAAAGAGTAGAAAGATAAACGTGGACAAGACACGAGTAATTTTTTACGAGGTTAGCATTAACCAAGCTTAATCCCCACCTAGAGTTACCTAACTCTAGGATTAACCCAATTTTATTAGGAGGGATTATTACAACTCTAGAGTACACCTACTCTAAGTTCCAAGGTACAAGTTGATCCTTCAACAAGTTGTTGGTAGAGTTGACCATTCAACTTTATGATCCCACCCAAATTACAACTTGAACAATACAATGAAATGTAACATATATATAAAGAAGCAAATTCAAGCTCAAGGTATGCCAATAAGTTCTCGAGTAATGTGTATGCCAATGAGTGCTTGCTCTCTCTTGTGTTCTCTTGCTGCCTCCTTTTATAGGTGAGAGGCGTAAAGAAGAGTGGAGAAAAATATGGCAAGTGACCGCTGCATATATTGTGGAAATCCAATCTCCATGCCTGATTTTAAGGTCTTAAATTGACATTCCAAGCCCTTGATTTTTTCTGCTCTTGCTCAAGTACTTCCAACGGCTACTTTTCTTAATTTGGACTGAATATCTTGGCTGAGAATCTTCTAAAACCATTCATAATTTGCAGCATAATCTTCCAAGATATTTTATCATAAAATATTATCATATTAAGAGCAAATATTTGACATTGATAAATATAGCTCCATAATCTTATATTCAAATTTGAATAACACAATATAATATCATGAAGATAACATGTTCAAATTTGAATATTAAACAATCTCAAAGATATTGTGACACCTTATATAAAATCAATTAAGTAATGTTAATGTTCCAACATCCACTTCAAAAATATAGCACATTTAAACAATAATAATTATTAAGATAGTTAAAATATAACATGATGAATATGTCAATTGATTAATCTCTTTTTGTCTTTCATCAAAACATATTAAAAAACTCAATGTGAGCTTTTAAAAAAGCTAACAATCTCTTCCTTTTTGATGAAAGGCAAAACCTAATAAAAACAACATATCCATGCAATTTTGAATAGCACACATGAAAAAGTTTTCCAAATACTTCTCCCCATTTTTGTATTTCATAAAAAAGGTAGCACAAGAGGAGAAGGAAAAAATTGAAGCACAAAAATTATGACAAACATATATAGCTCCCCCTTAACAAATCAATGACATATAAAGATGCTCCCTCTCAATATAAGGGTTTTAAACACTAACATTTTGATCAATAATATATCCTAACATGCGTACATTGACTTGATATTCTTATTGCAAGGGATCAACATGTTAATATAACAATTCCCTCCCCTTCAAGAGTAAATCAAGATTATCAAAAAATTATCAAGTAATATAATTCTGCCTGATAGAAAGAAACAATAACATTTATGTGAGTGCTAGGGAGCATAGCATTATGGACAAATATTATGGACAAATAGGTTGAGAACATAGATAACATATCATTTATGCAAAAAGATAATCACATGATATAATAGCATAAGATATGACGTAATATTAATCATGCAAAGATGACACCACCTTCCATTTGATAAGAATTCAAATTTTGATTTCTATTCATGTTGTTGAAATAAAAAAAAATCCAACCCTTGATTCAATCACACCAAAATTTCTAGTTCAGGGCCTTGAAATCTGAGCAACAGCAAAACAAATGAATTTACCTTATTTTTACTTTTGGCAAACCATAACTTACCATATGTCTTTGCCAAGCTCCAATGTTTCCTTGTCCACTTAAATTTTTAAGAGGATCAAGTGCTTTTGAAAATTTATTATTAGTACATAAATGAGGAATCAATAATATCCCACGAACATGTGCTTTCTTTTTTGATTTCTTAAGAATGAAGTTGCTCGACCAAATCTTGATACCCTTTTCTTCTTGAATTCAAAATTGTTGGAAGTAAGAAAAACTAATGAGGTAAAAATTTTTCTTTCCCTCAATCTTGACACATTTTCTTGATTTAACACCACAATCAAGAATTTTTAAAAGTTGGAAATTTGGAGCGGTATTTAAATCATAAAAAATGTGACAACTTCGAGAAATACTATTATTTGAAATTCAATTATGGATGTTACCTCATCCTTACTGCTTTGAAGAAGAGATGAATCATTATTTTTCTCACCATTTTTAAGAAATTACTCAATTTGGGCATGCTTGACATCATTATATATAAACCGTTGAATTGGACCACCATTTTCATGTTCTTGCTCTTCATGTGGTTGGTGATCCTCAACTTGCTTAACATTTCCATCCATGATTATTTCGTCTTGTGCTACAAATTCACTTAGTATCACATTTTGATTAGTACCATATAAATTATAAAAAGTCTCCCATATTTCCTTGGCACTGTCATAATATGAGATAAACTCATAAATATCAACAGTAAGAGCACAAAATAAAATATTTATAGCTTTAAAATTTTTGGATATCTGCTTGTAATCATCTTCAACATATTCATCTTCCGATTTCTCAATAACCATTGGACCTTTGACCATGATCTCCCAAAGATCGAGACCCTTATGCTTGATATAACGTTCCATTGTTTCCTGCCACAAAAAATAATTAGTACATTTAAAAAGTAGAGGGCAATCAGAGTCAAAATCATAGCCAGCCATGCAATCAAACTATTAGACGGTAAAGTCTTAAAAAAATAGTACTAGCTCTGATACCAATTGTTGGCCCGATTTGACTAGTTAAATCACCCTAGAGGGGGGTTGAATAGGGTGATAATCAATGTCGCAAATTAATCAAGTAAAGAGCGAAAAGATAAACGTAGACAAAACATGAGTAATTTTTTACGAGGTTAGTATCAACCAAGCTTAGTCCCCGCCTAGAGTTTCCTAACTCTAGGATTAACCCAATTTTATTAGAAGGGATTATTACAACTCTATAGTGCACCTACTCTAAGTTCCAAGCTATAAGTTGATCCTTCAACAAGTTGTTGGTAGAGTTGACCCTTCAACTTTATGATCCCACCCAAATTACAACCTGAACAATACAATGAAATGTAACATATATATAAAGAAGCAAATTCAAGCTCAAGGTATGCCAATAAGTTCTGGAGTATTATGTATGCCAATAAGTGCTTGCTCTTTCTTGTGTTTTCTTACTGCCAAACTTTTCCCCTTTTATAGATGAGAGGTGTAAAGAAGAGTGGAGAAAAATATGGCAAGTGACCGTTGCACATCTTGTAGAAATCCAATCTCCATGCCTGATTTCAAGGCCTTGAATTAACATTCCAAGCTCTGGATTTTTTCTGCTTTTGCTCAAGTACTTCCAACGGCTACTTTTCTTGATTTAGGCTAAATATCTTGGCTGAGAATCTTCTAAAACCATTCATAATTTGTAGCATAATCTTTCAAGATATTCTATCACGAGATATTATCATATTAAGAGCAAACCTTTGACATTGATAAATATAGCTCCACAATCTTATATTCAAATTTGAATAACAAAATATAATATCATAAAGATAACATGTTCAAATTTGAATATTAAACAATCTCAAAGATATTGTGACACCTTGTAGAAAATCATTTAAGTAATATTAATATTCCAACATCCACTTCAAAAATATAGCACATTTAAACAATAATAATTATTAAGATAGTTAAAATATAACATAATAAATATGTCAATTGATTAATCTCTTTTTGTCTTTCATCAAAACATATTAAAAAACTCAATGTGAGCTTTTAAAAAAGCTAACACATATAATTGTCGCATTGATTAACAAGTATTGACTTCACTCGTAATATGCACATAATTAATTTTTAAACCTGCTATATCTATCACTAAGCGCCCCTCAGTATAACCAGCTTCCACTCCCTGCTAATAGGAACTATGGGGTTTACCTCATTTTCGAATAGATAACACCAGGGTAAATTAGTACATGAAGAGTGGTAAACGGTGAAAATTTATAAAGCATTTTTTTTTGGGCATATTTAAAGGTAGGAGTGAGAAAAAAACCGAAATCGAAAAACTAAACCGAAAAACCGAAAAACCAAAAAACCGTACCCAAAAACCGCTTAACCAGTTTGATTTTTCTAAAAAATTTGGTTTGGTTAACCGAACCGAAAACATTTTGCGGTTTTGGTTTCGGTTTCGGTTTCGGTTCCGCCATTTGAGATTCAGTTAAGCACATGGTTAATCGATGGTTAACGGAAACCAAAACTTACACTTTTATTTAAAAAAACTAAATTTTATGTTGGTCAATTGTAGATTTTATAATTATTAACGATAAGACTAAACATACAATAATGTGTAAATTAATATTTGGTATCTCAAATAGTTAAATTAATTAAAAAATAGTGAAAATTGAAAATTAATAATTTAAATTAACGGTTAGCCATTAACCGAGCCGAAAATCCGGTTAACCGAACTAAAAATCCGGTTAACCGAGCTTTTCGGTTTGGTTACTTTTCACATTTTTTCCGAATCGAAAAATTCGGTTAATCGAAAGTTTCGGTTCGGTTTTTGGTTCACAATTTTTGCGAACCGACTTTCCGGTTAACCGATTTTCGGCTAATCGAATTTCTGGTTAACCGATTTTGATCACTCCTTTTTAAAGGCATGTTAGTAACAGGTTATGCATGATAGCATATCATTTTGTAAATTAACAATATTTCATTTGTTGTCCTAAAGAGCAAGATGTTTATATATATCACTGCATGTGCATGAAAAACAATCACCAAATAAATTGGCAAGCCATCTTGATTGGTAGCATATTCGCCGACCATAATTGATTCAATACGAAATTTGAACTAGTTGTACATGATCATTCTACAGTGGTACACACAAGGGTGCATATCTCCACACACTATCCATCTAGTCCTAGAAATACGCTACGTCTACTTGCGTGTCATTCATTGCTTACTACGGTAAACAATAAATGGGGAGTAGGTCAACATCGATAACAGATGTAACCATTAAACCTACAAAATGTGACCTCTTCTCATACTGTCAAACCATATCCAAATATTTTGGTTGTACTGTAACATATTTATCAATTCAATAAACTCAAACAAGATAGACCACAATGACGTACAATTAGTAGAGCCATCACATAACTAGGTTAAAAAAACATGTGTAATTAACAAAATATATATCAAACCATCATGTTTTGTCCCCTCTAAGCACATCCTACTTTTTCCTGTCCTGTTCAAACCATCTCCCAAATGTTTAACCTGTATAGCATCACCAATTGGCATCAACATCAGCTTCGAGATTATGGCAGGTCATTGACATATGATTGACTTTCCTCACCAGGGTGTACATCCTCACACACTGTCCATGAACTCCAAGATAGACAGTAAGTATATCAGGCTGTAGTCATTGTTTACCATAGTAAACATGACACTGCAGTCAGGTCAACAACAATATTGGGACAACCATTGAACCTGTAAAATGTGACCTCAGCGCAGGCACGTTGAACATCACCAAAATATTTTGGTTCTATAAGTACAAATAAGTCATTGCCAAAAACTACAACAGCAAATACCATAATGACATACAATTAGTACACCCTATAAAATTAGGGTTATAAGTTTGTGTACAAATCAAAAATGGTATCAAAACATTAGGTTTTGTCCCGTGCAATCACATCTTGCTTGTGCCTGTCCGCTGCAATTTACAAGTCTAATTGTGAGTACAGTTTTTTTTTCTTTGAATGTTTGTCTTCCTTTACTCTTGTGGTACATGATCTTAACTATATTTCCATGCAATTTGGATTACATAGCAACGATAACCCTACTACCATGGTAAACAATCAGTAAAATCATGACATACATATACACCCAGTCAATCACTATTCACAACAATAAGAATAATGACAATATGCTCATTATACTAACATATAATTGACATTTACTACCAAGTATAACATACATGTTGTATACCCAACTAGTTGTAGTAGTCAACCCATTTGAGATTTTTCCAGTCCTTCCTCTTCACGCTAACCAGTCACCTTCATTATAGGCTCCTAACTTTCATCAGAAACAATAGAGAGGTAGAGAAATGGTTTATGTGTTGCTGAAGTTGGGCCACAATGTACCTTGCCTCACTCCATTCTTCTCACCCATTTTTAGATCTGTGCTAAAAACCATCGAATTCATAATAAATTTACTACATTTTCATATAAATAGTGGAGAGGTTGAGAAAACTGAAGGATTAGAAGTTGTGTGAAAGTCAGTTAATGGAATTCCTCAGGTTGAATGGAGAGAGAGAGAGAGAGAGAGAGAGAGAGAGAGAGAGAGAGAGAGAGAGAGAGCAAACACAAAACCCTAAATATTCCCACTGCCTTCTCACAGTTTTATATCTCCTCTAAAAATTTCATTAACGGTAATTTGGTAATTTATATTTCTCATTAAATTTCATCTACTTCTTTTTCCCTCCAAAAGCAACACTAAATTGTTACAAAAAAAAAATGACTTGGTTGCACCCCTTTTAACGTATGACTTACCTGTAAATTTCCTCTCAATCATTCTATTCCAACCATTTGTGGCCAAACTATCCCTATAAAATCCTTATACCAAGGTATCTTCTTTTCGTTGGTAAATTTTAATATATCAACTTTAATTTATTTCAACCTGCTTCAACCTATTTCAATTCACTTCAATAAAAAAATTTCAACTTTAACAAACTTCAACTCACTTTAACTCACTTCAACCAACTTCGACTCATTCCAACCCACTTCAATCCATTTCCTTTAAAATTTCATAGTTTGCAAATTATTATGTAAAATTATATGTATAAAAATTTTCTTTAACGAAAAAATTAAAAAATGTTATAAATATTTTTTTTAAACTCATCAATTTTTCTTTATTAATTTAAGTTTTTTTGTGGACAATTAATTTAAGTTTGGGAACTTTGGAAGGAATAGATTTGAAGCTGGAAGCTAGCATCTAAGCATACCTCAATGTGTGGTGGTTACAGAAGACCTGCATGGTGGTTCGGCCTTGAGCAACCTAGTGGCAGCAACGTGGGTGTTTGGGCTAGGTAGAAAAGGGGCGTATGGGTAGAATGAAGGGGAGAGGGGGTTCGTTTGGGCAAATATAGGGGACTGCTAGGAGAAGTGTTTGGAAAATCAAAAGTTGTATGAAAATGGATTTCTCTGGGATTACGCATAGATAAGATAAGGTATGCTTTACTTTTTTATGAAATTACCATTTTACCTTTTTTTTTATGTCGTACTAAAATTGAACTATATATTTGTATCTTACACAAGATTGATTCATATATGAAATCAATAATATGTATGCATATGTGTGTGTGTGAAAATTATATGTATAAAAGCAATATACCACTCTTTTACATTAACCAACTTCTACCCATCACACACACACACACACACACACACACACACACACACATATACATATATACATACATATACATATACATATACATATACATATATACATACATATACATATATATATACATATATATATATATATTGTTGGGTTTTATGGCCCAAATTTCGAGTACTGGCACGGTGGGACGACGCTACGCGAACACGGGCGTGCTACGACGAAGGAGCACCAAGCCGAGAGGGGCAAAAAATCGGCACGGGGGTGCCGTGCCATGTGGCACTGGGTGACCGTACCACGTGGCACGGTCGTGCCACGTGTCTTTTCGCCGCCTCTTTCGGATGGCGGCTAGGGTTTCTGTCTCCGAGGGAGATTCCTCCTGGCGGCTAGGGTTCTACTTTAAAGGGAAAACCCTACTGTTTAGACCCTATATAAAGGGGGTCAAGCCTAGGATCTAAATATCTCCAGTACTCATACATACATTGAGAGGTAGAAGTACTTTGTGAGAGATTACAATAGAGAGGTTGTAATTCTGCTCTTAGATCAAATCACTGTGTTGATTGTGATCGTGTTGTATTCTTCCTGCTCATAGTGAATTGTTCTGGTGCTGTCGCCGTCCGTGGTTTTTCCCGCATTGGGTTTTCCACGTTAAATCTCTTGTCTTCTTATTTTTGTTTTCTGTTATTCACTTGAATTCTGAATCTCTAACTCATCCTATTGCTTCCGCTATTATTGTTGCTCTAATATTATTCCTAACAAGTGGTATCAGAGCTTTAGTTATAGGATGTCTTCTATCATGAAGGTAGATATTCAGAAATTCGATGGGGAGATTAGTTTTAATCTCTGGAAGGTGCAGATGAGAGCAGTTCTCATTCAGCACGGGTTGTGGAAGGTTCTGAAGGGACCTCACGTAAAACCTGAGAAGATGACAGAAGAACAGTGGGCTGAAGATGTAAAGAAGAGACGTGGATCGTTGACGGATGACGAATGGGAGGAACTGGAGCTGAAAGCGGTTTCAGCCATACAGTTGTGCTTGGCACCACATGTCCTGCGAGAGGTGCTTGGATAAGACAACTGCGGTGGATCTGTGGGCTCGGCTGGAGGAACTCTACATGACGAAGAGTCTCGCCAACAAGATCCGTTTGAAGGAAAGGTTGTACACCTTTCGTATGGCTGAAGGTACTCCTGTCCAAAAACACTTGAATGAATTTAATTCTATTCTAGTAGATTTGGAGAGTTTGGATGTTAAAATTGAGGATGAGGATAAGGCCATTCTGCTTGTTGTGTCTCTACCCCCTTCCTACAAACACTTTAAGGAAATCATGTTATATAGTAATTCGGATACTATATCGTTTGAGGATGTGAAGTCTAACCTGCTGTCTAAAGAAAAGTTTGACCAAGACATCCATGCTGATCAGTCTGAGGGATTAGTTGTCAGGGGTAGAACCACTGAGAAAGGGGGGAACGGTAATAAGAAAAAGAACCGTTCTAAGTCAAGGAATCCTCATTCTAACAAAACCTGCCACTACTGCAACAAATTGGGTCATATCAAGGCTAACTGTTGGAAATTAAAGAAAAAGAATGAAAAGGAGGATAAGGAGAAAACTGCTACAGCTGATTGTGTAGTAGAGTCGGAGTCTGATGGTGATGTGTTACTTGCTACTTCTTTGGCTACCACCTCCGAAAGGGGAGTGGATGTTGATTGGGTTTTAGATTCTGGTTGTACGTTTCACATGTGCCCTCATAAGGACTGGTTTGTCACCTATGAGGCAGTTGACACTGGGGTGGTACTTATGGGTAACAATGCTAAATGTAAAGTTGCAGGGATAGGTACTGTTCAGATAAAAACCCATGATGGGACAATTAGAACATTGTCTAAAGTGCGCTACATACCTGACATGACTCGTTGTTTAATATCCTTGCGTACTCTTGAGACTAATGGTTGTAGGATTTCGATGGAAAATGGTGTTCTAAAGGTAACTAAGGGAGCCATGGTGATAATGAAGGGATTGAGGCAAGGCAATCTCTACATTCTACAAGGAACTACAGTTACAGGTGTAGCTGCAGTTGGTACAATATATGATACAAAGTTATGGCACATGAGGTTGGGCCATATGAGTGAGAAAGGGATGACCATTCTGGGTAAGAAAGGTTGTCTTGGTAATGCCAGTACGGGTAAGCTCGATTTTTGTGATCACTGCGTATTTGGGAAACAAAAGAGGGTAAGTTTCTCGAAAGCAACACACCGTACTCAGGGGATCCTTGACTACATTCATTCTGATTTGTGGGGTCCTTCAAAGGTTCCTTCTTGTGGAGGTAAGCGTTACATGTTAACTTTTGTTGACAATTTCTCACACAAGATTTGGGTTTACTTCTTGAGACAGAAAAATGAAACGTTCTCCATGTTCAAGAAGTTCAAGGCTCTGGTTGAAAACCAGACTGGGAGAAAGATCAAGAAACTTATGACTGACAATGGTCTTGAGTTCGTTGAGTCAGAGTTTGAAGAGTTCTGCACGAAAAATGGCATAGCTAGGCACAAGACGTTGGTTGGTAAACCACAGCAAAATGGGGTTGCAGAACGAATCAACAGGACTCTACTGGAGAAAGCTAGATGTATGCTTTCACATGCTGGGCTTTGGGATCACAAGGCCTTTTGGGCAGAGGCTATTTCTACAGCCTGCTACCTAGTAAATCGTTCACCACACACCTCCATTGACTTCAAAATCCCAGAAGAAGTATGGTCAGGTAATCCTGTTGATTATTCTAATTTAAGAATATTTGGATGTCCTGTGTTTGCCCATGTGAATAATGGAAAATTAGCCCTCAGGGCTGTCAAATGCATGTTACTTGGATATGCATCTGAGTCTAAGGGATACCGCATGTGGTGTCCTGAGTCTAAGAAAGTAATTCAAAGCAGGGATGTTACTTTCAATGAGACTACTATGTTATCTTCTAGGAAGAATACTGTTGTTCCTTCTACTGATGCAGGTAATCAGGAAGATGCCAATGTGGAGGTAGAGATGGAGACCGTAACAGCTCAAGGTGGAGCTACTAATCAACCCAATAGGGAGGCCCAGGTTACTGAACCTGGAACTATCAGTCCCAATCAACCTCAGGAGAAGGTTGCCCATTCTATAGCTCGTGATCGTCCTCGAAGGGAGTTCAGGAAACCTGCCCGTTACAACAATGATGAGGGGCTGATAGCATATGCACTTTCAGTTGCAGAGGAAGTGCCTGAAGGTGCTGAACCTTCAAATTACACTGAAGCAATCACTTGCCTAAGTTCACCTAACTGGATCCTAGCTATGCAAGAAGAGATGGAAAGTCTGCAAAAGAACCGAACATGGGAACTCTGTGAACTGCCTAAAGGCCGAAGAGCCTTAACTGCCAAGTGGATCTACAAGAAGAAAGAAGGAATTCCTGGAGTTGAAGATGCAAGATGGAAGGCACGGTTGGTTGTTCGTGGTTGCAACCAAAGGGAAGGTATTGACTACAATGAGGTCTTCTCCCCTGTTGTTAGACATACCTCTATTCGAGTCCTTCTTGCATTTGTCACATTGTTTGACTTGGAGTTGGAGCAGCTTGATGTGAAAACCGCATTCCTACATGGAGAGCTGGAAGAAGAAATTTACATGAGACAACCTGAAGGGTTTGCAGTTCCTGGAAAGGAACAATTGGTATGTAAATTGCAAAAGTCCTTGTATGGACTCAAGCAAGCTCCAAGGCAGTGGTATAAATGTTTTGATACGTTTATGACTGAAAAAGGGTATACACGTAGTAGATATGACAATTATGTGTACTTTAGACAGTATTCTGATAGTACTTTTATTTATCTACTGCTGTATGTCGATGATATGTTGATTGCTTCTAAAGACAAGACCTTAATTCGCATGCTGAAATCTCAACTCAGTAAGGAGTTTGAGATGAAAGACTTGGGTGCAGCAAAGAAGATACTAGGCATGGAGATCCACAGGGATCGAAAAGCTGGTAAACTGTACTTGTCTCAAGAACGGTACCTTGAGAAAGTACTAAGTAAATACAACATGGACAACTGCAAGGCAGTTTCCAGTCCACTTGCTGCACACTTCAGGCTGTCTGCGGGATGCTGCCCGCAAACAGAGGAAGACATCAGAAGAATGTCCAATGTACCTTATTCTAGTGCTGTTGGTAGTTTGATGTATGCTATGGTTTGCACTAGACCAGACTTATCACATGCTGTAAGTGTGGTAAGTAGATATATGCACAATCCTGGGAAGGATCACTGGGAAGCTATGAAATGGATTCTTCGATATGTGAAGGGTACTATAGGGAAGAGGTTGGTGTTTGATAGAAACAAAGTTGATACATCCGATGTTGTAGGCTTTGTTGATGCTGATTATGCTGGTGATTTGGATAGGAGGAGGTCTATATCTGGGTATATCTTCATCATGTGTGCAAGTGCTATCTCCTGGAAAGCATCATTGCAGTCTATTGCAGCCTTGTCTACTACTGAAGCTGAGTACATTGCTGCTACTGAAGGGGTGAAGGAAGCTACCTGGCTAAGGGGCCTTGTGATCGAGCTCGGAGTCCCACAAACTCCGACTGTTGTGTTTTCTGATAGTCAGAGTGCCATCCACCTGACTAAGAACGATGCCTACCACTCGAAGACCAAGCATATTAGTGTGAAATACCACTACATTAGAGACACAGTTGTTGCAGGTGAAATAATAGTGAAGAAGATTCACACATAAGAAAATCCTGCAGACATGTTAACCAAACCTCTACCATTGGCTAAGTTCGAGCATTGCTTGGACTTAGTGGGTATTCACAGCCACTAAGTGCCCATCGGGGCAGTGCCCCTAGGGAGGGGGCGTCACCCTTCGGGGTGCGATGACGGAGTCAGAAAGCAGTGATTGGAGATTTTGGTCCAAGGTGGAGATTGTTGGGTTTTATGGCCCAAATTTCGAGTACCAGCACGGTGGGACGATGCTACGCGAACACGGGCATGCCACGACGAAGGAGCACCAAGCCGAGAGGGGCAGAAAATCGGCACGGGGGTGCCATGCCATGTGGCATTGGGTGACCGTGCCACGTGGCACGGTCGTGCCACGTGTCTTTTCGCCGCCTCTTTCGGATGGCGGCTAGGGTTTCTGTCTCCGAGAGGGATTCCTCCTGGCGGCTAGGGTTCTACTTTAAAGGGAAAACCCCTACTGTTCAGACCCTATACAAAGGAGGTCAAGCCTAGGATCTAAATATCTCCAGTACTCATACATACATTGAGAGTTAGAAGTACTTTGTGAGAGATTACAATAGAGAGGTTGTAATTCTGCTCTTAGATCAAATCACTGTGGTGATTGTGATCGTGTTGTATTCTTCCTGCTCATAGTGAATTGTTTTGGTGCTGTCACCGTCCGTGGTTTTTCCCGCATTGGGTTTTCCACGTTAAATCTCTTGTCTTCTTATTTCTGTTTTCTGTTATTCACTTGAATTCTGAATCTCTAACTCATCCTATCGCTTCCGCTATTATTGTTGCTCTAATATTATTCCTAACATATATATATATATATATATACACACACATATATACATAAATGTACATATATATATATATATATTATATATATATATATATATATATATATATATATATATATATGTATGTATATACACACACACACCAACTTCTTCTAATTTCAACCCACTTCAACCCATTCTAGCAAAAAAATGTCAACTTCAACCAACTTCTATCAATCTCAGCCAACTTCACACATTTACTTACCTCTCTATTTCCCAACAAAAGGGTTTGTTCTTTTTGTTAGTAAATCCCCTTTTATTAATTTCAACCAATTTCTATAAATTCCTACTAATTTTTATCAATTCTAACAAAAATTTTTTTAATCCTTTCCAACTTCGACCAACCTCTACCAACTATTACCAATTTCTTCCAAGACTTCTTACAAAGAAATGTCCACTCATTTATATTTCCTACCAACATCCTCCAACTCCTACCAACTTCTTCCAATTGTTTCCAACCTTAACCAATTCAAATCATCATTCAAAAAAAAATACCAACTGCTACTAACTTTTATTAATCTTTACCAACTTCATCCATTTACCAATGAAAAGAACATGCCCTTAATATAACATGGATTATAGTGAAATGGAGAATGATAAATATGCCTTTTATCTTCCATAAATACTTATATATTTGTCAGCCTATCAGTTGCTTGATTCTCTTTCCTATAGATGATGGCAATGATTAATCTTGATAATTAAACCCTCTAAAGGCACCAACTGCTTGCACCCAAAGAGAAGATTAAAATGAAAATTACTCAAAACTTCTGTCTTGAGCCACTTCACAACTGTTAGAAAATATTAAATGTTTAATTTGTAATATATTATTCTTCCCTTTCCTAATTTCCTACAATTTCCTAATTGTTATAGGCATTGGCTTCCTAATTGTTCTAGGCTTTGGTTTCTTGGGTGTCACAGTAGGGCTAGGCGTGTAATAAAGCATGGAGTCTTGTAATATATAATCTTGCATTATGAGCTGAATAGAGACACAAAATATGAAAACATAATTCCTTTGCCCATCTCTAATATATTTCTTCATAGAATCAGAGCAAGGTTATCAAACCTAAAAAAACAAAAGAAGAAAAAAGAGAGCCTTCAAGTATCGGCCACGAAAAAGACGGAGGAAAAGATTGGCAAAAACGATGAGTTCATTATCACAAATTAATCACCCTATTATCTATCTTCTTCTGACTCACTAGGAGTTATTATAATGGTGATCAGGTTCAATAGAAAGAACTATGATCTTTGGAAACAAGCTATCAAAACAACCTTGAAAGCCAAAAACAAACTTGGCTTTATCGATGGAAAAATAACTAAGCCCACAGTGAGTGGAGGAGAAGAGTCGGCTAAAGCTAATGCATGGGATATGGTCAATTCTATGATCACATCATGGATCATGAACGTGATTGGTCCCAGACTCCATGGAAGCATAGCCTGTGTTGAATCAGCACATGAGATGTGGTGTAACATTCAAAAACGATGTTTAATTCCCAGTGTGCCAAAGATACACAAATTAAAAACCAAAATTGCATCATGTAAACAAGGGAACTTGCAAGTAGTCGAGTTTCTTTTCAAACTCATGGGATTATGGAACAAACTCAGGAATTACATCCGGGTTCCCATGTGTAAGTGTGGAGCCGCTGAGAAGATGACTAAGATGATGGAAGATGACAAAATACACCAAGTTTTGTTGAGGCTCGATGATGATGTTTATGCTACGATCTGAAGCCAAATTCTTACTCTCAACCCTTTGTCATCTTTGGATAGAATTTTAATATGATACAACAAGAAGAGAATCACAAAAAGATGATGATGAATTGAGATGTTAAGCAAGAAAACATTGGTGTATTTGCAGTCTCACATGTTGGCAGAATCATGCAATCATAGGGACCCCTTTGTAAGCACTGTGGGAAGTATGGTCATGATGAGGTTGGCTCTTTCGAGCTGATTAGGTATCCACCGAGTTAGGGCACGCGTGGTAGACATAGTGGTTGTGGCCAAGGAAGGGGTGGCAGAGGCGGTGGACGTCACAACACGGGCAGCGGACAAGGTCCCAACGTAGGAAAGGAAACGACCCATGCAATGCAACAAGCCCTACACTCCCATCCGAAGAAACCCGAGGAGGAACTGCAGGATCTACCATAGAATAGGTTTAAAAATTATGGAGTTTGATCGACACTCCTAAGTCCACTCATGAGAGACTCTCGGGTAAGGATGTTGGCTACTAGATAGTGGAGCTTCGTGTCATCTGACTGGTAACCTTGATTTTTCACATAATGTTCATGACACGTTACCTACCAAGTGGAACTACCAAATGGAGCAACTATCTTAGCAACCAAGAAAGGATTAGCGTATCTAAACTCCAAGATTGTGTTAAAAGATGTACTTTATGTGCCCAAATTATGTTGTAGTCTCTTATCTGTTGCCCAACTTATTGATGACTTATATTGTTCTGTAACATTCACTAAAAAGCTTTGCGTGATATAGGACCTTACTACAAGGAGCCTGATTGGAGTGGGTGAGCCAAGAAGAGGGGTCAATTACTTCCAAGACAAGCTAACAATAGAGGTTCAAGTCAACAAGGTTTCTTCCTATGAACTTTGGCATAAACAGTTGGGTCATCCTTCTAGTCAGGCATTATCAAAACTTTCTAGTAGTTTTCAAGAAGACTTTGATAGAAATAAAGATGCTTTATGTGATGTGTGTTTATGTGCTAAACAAACTCACATGTCTTTCCCAATTAGTGATAATAAAACCTTGAATAATTTTGATCTCATTCATTGTGATATACGGGGGGCATATCGTGTTCTGGCTTTTGTTGGAGCACACTATCTTTTTATCTATTGTCAATGATGCTAGTCAATGTGTGTGTGTTATGAAGGACAAAAGTGTGGCATCCCAACTTGCTCAAAATTTTTATCAAATGGTCAACACTCAATTTAATGTCAAGGTGAACATTCTTAGAATCGACAATGGAAAAGAATTCATCTCAAGACCTATGAAAAAGTTTTATGTGGAGCAAGAGATTATTCATCAAACAAGTTGTGTAAACACACCATAACAGAATAGGAGAATTGAGAGAAAACATGTATATATTATGAATATAGCTAGAGCATTATGATTTCAAGCACATCTCCCTATTGATTTTTGGGGGAGAATGTGTACTAACGGCTGCCTATCTTATTAATAAAACCCCTATCAAAATTCTTCATGGAAAAACACCTTATGAGATGCTATTTAAGGCTATGACATCCTATGATCACATTAATGTCTTTGGGTGCTTATGTTATGCACATAACTTACAAAGACAAAAAGGCAAGTTTGGGTTAAGAAGTAGGAAGTGTATATTCATTGGATATCCTCATGGAAAGATCGAGAGGCGAGTTTATGATGTTGAAAGTGGTGACATGCTTAACAGTGGAGATAGTGGTGAAGCCAGAAATTTGGAGAAGGGTGTCGGAAATAAGTTGTTGGTTGTACTTGGATGACATCGTTCCCACCTTATCCATTCAATGATGAGTTTTCGGATTTAGAGCTTGGCAAGAATAATTATTCTTTAGCTATTTTTAAAAAAACATGTATACATTTTGAGTTAGAAATCAAATTAACCAACAAATTAAACAACTGTAGTTGACAAATTAAACTCATAAATTAAAACTAAAAAAATAAACTAACCTCAAATTAAGGGGATTAAACAACAACTTGAACTATTGAGGTCAATTAAAGTGCTATTCATTTTTAAATATCTATACATTTTGACATAAAATTGAAATCAAACCTACAAAGTAAACAACATTAGAATTGAAATTGACAAATTAAACTCAGAAATTAAACCAAAAAAAGGAAATTAATCTACAAAAAAAGAAGAAGGAACAAACTAAAGTACTAAATTAGAATTAGCAAACTTTGACTTTCAAATATAGAGAGAAAATAAATTTGAACTTCAAATTGGGAAAAATAAATTAAAAAAACAAAAACAAAACCATAAGATCCCCAGCGTAGGAGTCGAACCCCCAACCGCAAAGACCAAAAAATTACAATGCTTGCTCACCATCCGGCCAGGCACCTTGTTGTGCTCATAATTGTCTTAAACTCGTATATCTAAAACTTGGCGCATTTAGATTTGCTATACACTAATTTTTTTTTTCTTGGGAGGGAGAGGTGTTAGTTGACTCCACTGACGCCACACTCCCTCCGCCACTGAGTAGAGAGGTGATTTTTGTTGAAGAAATATTTTCATTTGCTGAGCAAGTAGGGCAACAGGGGAGCAATATTTTCAGCCCATATTTTTGATATAGAAGGCAATGATCCAACAGACTCATGGGGTCCAAATAACCCAATTTGATCCAGGGAGCATAATAGCAGGCCAAATCAACTGAGACACTTAGCCTGAATCATCGCCCCTCGATTGGGTCAGTTGAATAGGCCCGTCCTTATGTCCCAGCACGGGATCCAGGAGAGCAAGCCCACACGCCGCAACAAACAGCAGAAACTAGTGGATCGCTGGACTCCATTGGGCCGCTAAATTTTGTTGAAGCCCTAGCACCTTCGCCTGGACATAGAACCATTGTAGAACAAGTAGGCCTGCAGACAGTGCGGGTTGGAGATGGAGGGAACGTAGCGCAATCAGGTCCAACAGAAAGGGGGAGTGACCAACAGACAAAGTCCACCAAATTGGGAAGGGAAAATGCATCAAGAATCCTCCGAACCATCTGTCAGATTATTTATGCTACACAACTTGACCTAAGAACCCCTTTTCTATAGCACATCCATCCAACAAGGTCTCCTCAGGTAAACCTTATCTCATATCTAATTATGTTATACGTGAACGATTTTCTAAGGCACGTAAAAGTTATCTTGCTACTATCACCAAAATTGTGGAGCCCTGGTACTTTCATGAAGCAGTTAAGAACCCGAAGTGGAGAGAAGTTATGACTAAGGAAATTGAAGCACTTGACTTAAATAATACTTGGACCCTGGAGGAGTTACCTGTTAGAAAGAAACCCATTAACTGTAAATGGGTTTACAAAGTAAAGCACAACTTAGATGGAAGCATAGAATGATACAAGGCACGATTGGTGATTCGCAGAGATCAATAGATTGAAGGGTTTGACTATAGTGAAACATTCGCTCTAGTGGCAAAAATGACAAGTGTGAGATGCTTTCTTTCAATTGCAGCTGCCAAAGGTTGGGATCTACACTAAATGGACGTTAACAACGCCTTTCTACATGGAGACCTTGATAAGGAATTATATATGACCTTACCACTGGGATTTAGAGCAATTTAATCCAATAAAGGATGCAGACTACAGAAGTCTTTATATGGCTTAAAGCAAGCTCCTCGTCAATGGTTCACAAAGTTATCTTCTAAACTCATAGAGTATGGGTTTATTAGATCCTATGCGGATTATTCGCTTTTTACATACAACAAAGGAGGAAAATACATGGCATTGCTAGTCTATGTAGATGACATTTTTCTCGTGGGCAATGATATTGATACTTGTTGCAAATTTAAGGAATATCTTAATAATTGTTTCCATACTAAGGATCTCCAGTGTCTCAAATATTTTTTGGGTATTGAGATTGTCCGAAATTTACAAGGCTTGTACTTGAATCAAAGGAAATATGCACTGGAGACAGTGGATGAATGTGGGCTTCTAGGATCAAAGCCAACTGATTTTCCTATGGAAACAAATCATAAACTTGCCCTAGCCGATGCGAATTTCTTGGTAGATCCAACACAGTATAGAAGACTCGTTGGTAAATTGATTTATTTGACCATCATACGCCCGAAACTGTGTTACGTAGTTCATGTTCTTGCTCAATTCATGCAAGCACCTCGCGAGCAACATATGGAGCCAGCAAGACGAGTGCTAAGATATCTGAAAGGTTGTCTTGGAAGGGGAATAGTGTTACAAAGTAACTGTGACCTGGAGTTGTATGCGTTTGGTGACTCATAGTGGGGAGCATGTCCTATCACCAGATGTTCTCTAATTAGATAAATTGTCACTCTTGGAGGGTCAACACTATCATGGAGGACCAAGAAATAGACTATTGTGTCACGGTCCTTAGCAGAAGCAGAACACAAAGCCATGGGTACAATGACTAGTGAGTTAATCTGGATAAAAGTCTTTCTTGCATCCCTAGGTATATTTATGAAAGTTTCAATGCGATTATATTGGGATAATCAAGGCTATCAAGCAGCCTTGCATATTGCTAAAAATCCAGTTTTTCATGAGAGAATCAAGCATATAGAAATTGACTATCATTTTGTTCGAGAACGCATACTTTCTGGAGAATTAACCCTTAATTACTTACCATCAAAATATCAACTAGTAGATATATTCTCCAAAGCTCTAGGGAAACAACAATTTCAGTTCTTGTTGGGCACGTTGGGCATCGTCAATTTGCATGCTCCAACTTGAGGGGGAGTGTTAGAAAATATTAAATGTTTGTAACATATTATTCCTCCCTTTCCTAATTTCCTACAGTTTCCTAATTCTTATAGGCATTGGTTTCCTAATTGTTCTAGGCTTTGGTTTCTTAGGTGTAAAGGTAAAGCTAAGCATGTGATAGAGCATGGAGTTTTGTACTATATAATCTTGCATTATGAGTTGAATAGAGACATAGAATACGAAAACACAATTCCTTTGCCCATCTCTGATATATTTCTTCAACAACAAGGTCAAAATCCATTCATATGATCAACTGAGTAATACTGAACTACCTAACCAATAATAGTTCACATTTAAGCACCAAGAGCTAAGCCTTCAGACCATCAGTGATCCAAAATTCTTCAAAAAAGTGCCAATCAAGTTCCCCATATAATCTTAATGAATGCCACTACTACTTACTTGGCTTGGGTTTCCCTTTTACAACTCCATCTGTATTTAAAGCAATTGGGCCTTGTTGTCTTAAATTTATATCGTAAGTGCACGGTGCTAATTGTAGTTAGCAATGGCAAGTACGGGTCGTATTCCATAGGGAACTTGGTTTTAGCCACCAGATTGACTTTAACACTTAATTCAGGTAAAACATATTCAGATTGATAAAAACTGAATACTACTGAAACTGTTTAATTCAATAATAGTAAGGATCCTAGATTGGGATTCACCACACTATTATGCTCGTTGAAATTTAAACTAGATCATGTGAATCTACCGACGCAATTAACTTAATTGGAATGGTTACAAATTGGAACGCATCTACGCCTATTTTCGTAGGTCATTAGATTGGATAATTAATCCTAATTATCTATTTTCATGAAACTAGGATCAACCAAACCACAGGATTGAGTAACCTATGATTTCCAATTAAAACCCTAACTACTTTCATGTTAAGAATCCAATCGCTCACAAAGTAGCTCTAAGTAGAGGATTCAACTGTCGTTAATCTCCTAAATCCTAATTAAGAATATGAATACATCCCTCTCAGGTAATTCATCAAACATATGGTGTACTAAGTGAGAATTCAATCATAAACATGTGCATTCATTTATAAAAATCTAGAACATGATTACAAATTGCATAATAGGGGCTAATTCCAACCTAAGATAGGGGATTTAGCCATTAAACATCACAACAATCATAATCACAAACAAGAGACTGAAGAACAATGATTTAAGAAGAAAACCTGAATTGAAACTGCAAGAGAGAAGGGGAAGAGAAGCGTACCCAAATTTGATAGCAGTGATGAATCCAACAATAAACTTGCAATTCAACTTCAAATATAACCTAGATTAATGTGTAAAAGTGCCTAAGAAAAACCCTCAAAATCGCCTCTCAAAAGCCCTCTCTAAAAGAAATTGCAAGATGCCTCAAAACGGCCCCCCGAAAACGAATTTAGTTGCGTAGGGCCAAGGCAAGATACGGCACGGCCGTGGCACGTGGCACGAGGCACGAGGTACCCGTGTCGTATCTTTGGCCGCGACCTACTGAAATTCTGGCATGGCGTGGTCGTGCCTATGGGCATGGGGTACCCTTGCCAATTCTCTGCCGCGACCTACTGAAATTCTGGCATGGCGTGGTCGTGCCTATGGGCATGGGGTGCCCTTGCCAATTCTCTGGATCCCGCTGACTTCTTCCTTGTCTTGATATTTGTCTTCTTGGCCCTCCTTTGTACAGTATTAGCAGATTTTCTCGTTTTCTTAACAGAAACTCCTGAAAATACGAAATACCACTCTATGGGCACAATTTAGACCAAAGAAGGCTAATTTGACCCTTTCTCCTCAAGATCAAACATGAAAACAATGGAAAAAAGGATCAACTAGGGCTAAAATGAGGTTGAGATAGAAGTTTATCAACCCTTTTTTAGAGGTTCCCACTTCACAGATTTCAACTTCAGGGTGATTTGGATTTTCAAAGATGAGCTTCTCATACTGCAAAGCTTCAACAATTTCTTGAAACCTTAGTAAAACGAAGGCAATTAGATTGGCAGGGACTTCCTCAAAATCCTCGTATTGTGCCACTTCCAAAATCAACATTAGATATGGCAAAGTGCATAGGCCAATCATCACTAGCATCACTATCTAGCCAGTTATCAACAATCCAAGGGCTCATATGAAACTCCAACCACATCAGTTAGCAGAATGTCAGTATTGTGCCAAACTAATGCGACGTAAAATAGAAAGACTACAAATTATGCATGTTACAGATGCGATGGCTACTTGCTTAAGTGTCAAGTTGGTCTATTATAAAATCACATGCATTTGTTATTACATATCTGAGGTCACCTATTTATATTGTACCTTTGTGTCTCCACCCGCCCCCTAACCAAAAAAAAAAAAAGAAACAAGAATGCAACTTGTTTTCAACCTTTAACGATCATTTAAGAAAGAAGGACAATCTCCACAACTTCACATATTTGTGTCCAACACGTATTGGATGCCGACATATTTAACACTCATATTCTCAAACATGCCAAATGCACATATAATATGAAGAAATGCATTTTAGTTATATTGACAATTGTGAGTCACACATACTATGTCTTCCAAGGAAGCAGATCAATTTTTAGGCATATAATAAAATATTGACCAAAATTTTCAAATTTGAAAGAAAGCCATGCCATATGTTTATGTTTTGGACTTTTTTCAAAAATAAGGCATCATTTGAATTTAAAAAAAGATTGTACTTCAAATAAACTCCCAAAAGTTCATGAGTATCAAATAAATATACTTTTCTAGGATAACCCATTAATCTTTAGTTAAGTGGTCAGTATTCTAATATTTATTATAGTGTATTTTCTCATGGTTTTAAGTTTATGATTGCAGACTTGTAATTTTACATGAAAGGATTTATCCATACCAACAAAAAACTACACCAAATATACACAAGCTAATTTTGATTGTTGTTTAATCAACATAAAAAAATAATAATGTTGATTGATTTATTTTGACTTTCATCTTTAGAACTCTATATTTTTGACAGCAAGACTTTCCATTTAGTTAAACTAACGTCTTTCCTTTTATTTTTTTGAATGAAAGGATAAACCAATATCATTTCAGTGTAAATTCGGTAATGCTTTCTTCCGTACGAAAACACAAAAATCGCTTGAAAAAAGGGGGGGGGGGGAATAAAAAAGGAGGCCCCCGGACCACGGTATGAACATGGAACCCAACCCCGGCGCGTCCTCGCAGTTCCATCCCAAGAATGATTCTTGATTCCTGTCTCGCGCACTAGCCAACCAAACGCTCTCTCTCTCTCTCTCTCTCTCTCATGCCAGTATCTTACATCCCCGCCCTTCATCCATGGTAGAAACCTCCTAGGTCATCAGATATTCAGATCAGCTTCTATCAGCTCGATCACACGGTGTCCTATTCTCCTTCTCCATCTCCGATCGATCGGTCGGTCAGTTGTCTCTCTACCTCTCTGAAACCCTAATCTCCCTTATCAATTGAAGAGGCTTAATTCATTAACTCACTTTTTGTTAATAATTTCAGCTCAGGATTTTGTTTCTGTGAATTATCTCTTTCCAATTGATTGGCCATCTGCTTCATTATTTTCCCTCTTTGTATTGGTCCCCCCCCCCCCCCAAAAAAAAAAATCTTTATCCATTGGGTTCCCGCAGAGGGGGCGTGTGTTTGTTGTGATATGAACCAAAAATTGTTTGGCAGAAGGGGGAAAATTAGAGGAATTCATCGTGATGTAAATCTGAATACCATTGATGTTTATGTGAATGATCTGAGCTGTTAGAAATTCAATGGATTTAACTTACTGCTGTGGGTCTGCGGTTAATCTTTGTCAGTGATCCCAAATTTAGGATGAAATGAAATGTGGGAACTTAATGGAATTGACACTTTGAAAAGATATACAAAAAGAGGGAGGAGAATAATGGTTGAATTTCACCAATCTTCCTTTGGGTTTTTTCATCACTCATTGAATTGTGTTCTGCTAAATATGCTATTTGTCCATAGGAGATATTCCCATAATTTTGCTGAGTGTTCCTACCGTGCCTATTGGGGGCTTGCCCTCAACTATCTTATCTTTCCAACTCACTCAAACAATGAAAGTTCTACCCCTATTCTGTGTCAATGTTTCATTTGAGAATGTTTCTCTTGTTATTCTTTTTTGCTGTTTCTGAATTACTCCCTCTCTCTTTTTTGTTGTTTCTGTTGGTATGTTAGACAGTCTCATTTTCCTGAATCTTGCTGACTGTTGCCTCGTACTTGATTGGAAACAGTGGTAGTTTGGTGACATGAGATCGGGATATATTCACCTCCCTGCGAGAAATCGACAAGGGAAGGGAAAACCTCCATCTTTGGTTGACTTATGTGTTCAGGTTGCAATAGATAACATTAGGTACATTGGCAATGTTGGTGCAACAGATGCACATCTTCTTGAGCAGATCTTACCACACTGTACAGTGGAGCAGCTGATGCATATTGAAAATGCTACAGTTGTAAGATAGCCCATTCTTTCCTTCACTTCATTTCCATCATCTTATCCACCCCCTCCTCCCCCTTCCCCCGGGTTCCTTGCTAAAATTTAGTCTTATTCTCTTTTGAATGTCTTGTAGGATAGGGATCTGACTCCAGTTACTGATAAATTATGGAAGAAATTTTTTGAGGCAACATTTGGTTCTCATTGGGTAGAGAAGGTAGTAAAGAGGATGGCAGAAAATGGGGTGACTTATAACTGGAGACAATTGTATCAGGTATTGTATATTCATCTGCACTTTGGATTGGCTGTTGTATTTGGATGTTTAACATTGTTCTTACTTATTATCGTGTTTCTTTATCGGTTTGGGAAGGCTAGGAAATATTCCCTGACTTGTGTGGTAAATGCAAGTATTCAAAATCTGTTATTCTAATCCACTCTTCTCTCTTGCAGGCAAGGTTGAAGGAGGTGGATGAGAAAAGAAACAATACAGTTGAACGAATAGCACAGTCTTACAAGGATCAAAATGCCCGTGAGTCCTCTTGCTTTTTGATTGATATGATGTCAATCATGATTTGTAGAGTGAGCTTGCATGGTTATGTCTCAGATACAGCATTACATAAAATCACGTTCCAGATCTACCATATTCTTTCTTCTAAGTTGTAACTATTCCTTTGTTCATGCTTCCCCTTTTTCTTTTTCTTGGCAAATGTTTACATACACAAAATCACATGTTCCCCAAAGAAGGGCTTGCTTTCATTTTTCAAACCCAAAAGAAAAGAAAAAACAGTTGCTTCTTTTAATTTGCTTCATTTAAGCTTCCATTTGGTTGACATGTGTATCCCATTTGAAAGGAACGGGAGATTCATGTGCACCGTTCTGAGGTGCCAGTCAATCCCTGAGGCAATGGTGCTGATAGTTTCACACTTGCTTTTCCTTCTGTTTTTCTTCTTCCTTTCTGACATATTGACATATGGAGGTGTGATTTTAGAAATGGGGTTCTGTGCTGCTTTTATCTGCAGGAAAGCAAAGTCGGCAAATCCAGATTTGCACAAAAGTTCCACCCTCAACTAAGAAAAGAAGTTTTTGTGGAGGTAAAATTAGTCTCTGAGTGTAGATTAGCCATGTTCTCCCTATAGTATGCCATCCCTTGATCATTCTCTCATTCTTCTCTATGATATGACGTGGTGGTCACATCTAGCATTTGGAGCCTCAAGTAGTTTTTCGAATTTGAAGAGCAACCTAATGAAGAAAGCGAAAATTGAATACAGGTGATATATTTGGTCCATGATCTTACTTTTGCCTTCCTACTTTTGCTCTCATATTGATTGCTTTTGGTGGAAGAAACTGCCATTCTTCTGGGCTTTAAACCTGGTTTTGAGCATGGAGCAGAGCTATTTAGATTATTTAATTCACCCACAATCTGAGCAGTCTGTTTGCTATGTGTTCCACATTCCAGTTAATACTATGCAAGAGATGACTTCTTGTAAATTGCTTATGAATATCCTCCTATGGAATTTTTCCGGAGCACAAGATGAAAAGAACGATCCTTTTGTGGTGAACACAATTTTTAAATATCCGTGGTATATAGCTTCAATTCCTAATGGCAATATGGTTGAACCATTTTGCATCTTTTCATATTTGATAGTGCTGAGATGAAGAACCGGGTAGCTGTAAAAAGAGCTGTTGTACAGACGCAGAGAACTAATAGGTAACGTTATTATCAGCATCTACCTTATTCTTTTCAAGCACATTCTCTGAAATGATGCCATCTTCTGCTCCCAGTGTCTGCTCGATGATGAGGCCTCCAAGCACTTATAGGAAGGCAACTACTTCAAATTCAAAATTTACCAAGTAAGCTGAATAATCATGGAAACAAGTCTTTATGTGGGTTCTGATGACATTGCGGAGATTTATTATTTTCCCACCTTGTCAAGAAAAAGGGAAAATTGGGTTTGAAAAAGTTTTTGCCTCCCTAGCGGGCTTCCTGCTCCCGGCAAATCTCTCTAGGACATGCCAAAATCCCTGTCTTTTAAACCTTTTTTTAAAAAAATTTCCTATTCGTCACTGCCCTTTTGTAATTTTCATGTCATATGTCTGGGGTAATGTTTCATGTTGTATGTGCAATATATAGAGATAATTGTCTCTTGTTTCCCATAATGAAAAAATAATCATTCTGGCATCTTTACTTGAGCTCTTGAGATTCTGATTTGAATTATGCTTCATCTCTGTTTCATGTTGATTTATAACCGTCTTCTACCTGAACTTTCGGCCGTTCAGCGCCATGAATTCTCTGCTGAGTGCGCCATGAAAAAATGATGTTGCATAAATGACGGTTTAGAAATATTATATGAATAGGCAATGAATCAGCTTTCTACAAATCCAGAAGAATCTCAGGACAATGTTGCAGAGCTGAACTTTAAAATGCTAAACGAAGTAAACCCAGGACATGGAGTGGTGGTAGTCCTTATTGCGGCCAAGTGATAGTCATTATTAATAAGGCATGTTAATTGTTATCAGGAGCTGGAAGGTCATGGACATAATTTCCTGTTGTATAGGGCCGTGCTTTTCTTATTTGTTAATGTTTTAAGTTTAATTCAGATAAATTCAATAAGATTAAAGGGCGGATCAATTAATTTTTATTTAAGCTAAGAAAGAAATAACTTCAGTTAATAAAGTCAGTGTAAAACACATTACTGATGCTTCATATCCACAATAGGCTCCTGAGACTGGAAGGTGAGCAAAGCAGTGGGATTTGAGGTTTTGGGAAATGAGCAAGCGGTAATTAAGAGATCAAGTATACTTAGAGAAGCAGTAAAAAGGATCCGGCTTCATTGCTTAATCAAGCTAGCAGTTGCCAATTCATCCCTCTGCAACGGTGGTGCTAGTTGGTAGTAGTTTCTTTATTAAGGATGTACACTATGTTTGGGAGGGGTTGGGTGGTCCATTGCTGTTTATTCATGGGTGGTATGCTCTTTTCTTGGCTGGTGTCTTAGGTATTTGTTGGCTATTTGCATAATTTCACCTTGGAGGTTTTGCAAATAATTTGGATTATCATGTTTGCTTTACCCCAACGGAGGTCGTAGACGGTCTCATCGTCAACATCTGCTAGCATCTATTTTATCCCTTTTTTTAGCTCTTTTAGAGCATAATAATGATCGAAAGGGGAAAAAAAAACCTCGGTTAAATTCAGTGACAACCAGGTCCAAATAAGTTGAACTTTTTTTCACCCCTCCATCAAAGCATGTCATCAACTGAATTCAACAAATGTAAAGCTTATTTTAGCTCTTAGTCCAATGGAATAAGTTCAACTGATCGAATTCAATTTGGCTCAACAATAAGTTTAACCCATTCCCTTGAAAGAAAAATTGAACTCAGTAAAAAAATAATTCAAAAAGAACAAATGCATAATGCACTTTTATTTGTGTTCCCACAATTATTTATTCAATAAAAATTTAAGCTCATCTAAGTTAATGAGGTTAGCTAGTTATACGCTTCAGAAAATGCGATTCCATCTAGCTAACGTGTTACTTTACACAAGGCCGGGGCACGCTCTTTCTAAGAATGTGTGGCAAGGTCTGTGTAAGTGGCTCGATGTTCAGCAATTCAATGCACCTCTACATTTTCGACTGCAAAATGAAGCCACATAAAAACATTATTCAGCGTGAGGAAAGTTAATTAATAATTCCATAGTTAAAGATTAAAAATAATATTTACTTATGTCAAGAGGTTACATGATAATATTTGTACAATGAATCTAAATCGTGAATTTATAATTATAAGAATCAGTTATTCGAATTTACTATTATATGAATTAGTTATAATTCACATCTCCATATCTGTCTATATTACTTAATGTCAAACAAAATAAACAACTCTCAGAGTAAACCCTGCTTGCATAGGGTCTATGAAGTTTTATATATAAGCCGCTCACCCTTATTGGTATTATTATCTACAGAGAGGCTAATTCCAATAGATTCACAAAAAATTTAAGAAACATTTTAGAGTTGAAAACTTTTGATACAAAAGGGAGTAAAATAAGCTAACAAGCCGTAATCATAAATAGATAACAAAAACACTAGGTTGCATAATAATTGCTACATGCATGATCAAAAAATAGGTTACATAGTCGCAAATGAGTACTGGAAACGCATGCTAGATAATAGCCAAATCTGCATATCATCAATTCTTACTAGGGATGGATAAGTAGTTAGCCACCTAAGATCTATGGACTTAATCTTAAACCTCTACAACGATCTTAGGCCATGTCCTCTGTTAATCCTCAATTATTCAAATCGTGTCTAATCACATCGAATAGAAAACTTTCATGTAAAAATCAATTGATGGATATTCAAATCTCTCACATTATAAAGAAAAACATTAAAATAGCTCCTATCGTCCCTTAACGGTAGTGCGGAGAATACTTACAACTCCTACAACCACCATCACGCATAGGGATGGCAAGGGAGCGGGTTGAGGACGGGGAGTATATTGCCTGTCCCCGTCCCCGCTGGAATCCCCCCTCCCCGTCCCCGCCCCGTTCCCTGTTGCGGGGAAAAAATTTCCCCCCGTCCCCATCCCCGGTGGGGATTTAATCCCCGTCGGAGCCCTAACGGGGATTTTTACCGGCTGTTTTTTCCTTACCTTCTAAACTCTTCACAGCCATGTGTACCAAATCCAGTATATACCTAGAATTTTTACCAAAAAAAATACATATATAACCTTAGTTGTTTCATTTAAAAATTTTGAAAATAAGATTAATTTTGTAATTTTAATTAAAATTGGGGACGGAGGCGAGGATTTTTCCCCAATCGAGGAATCGGGGACGGGGATGGGAATGGGGCAAAATCCCCAACGGGGAAATGGGGATGGGAACGGGGACGGGTTGAACTATGTCCCCATCCCCGTCCCCATCCCCAAGCAGAGATTAATTTTCCTCCCCGTCCCCAAAGGGGACGGGGATTTTTCCCCACTTCGGGGCGGGGCGCCGACGGAAACGGGTATTCCCCAACTTTTTGCCATCCCTAAATTCACGCATGAAGACAGCATTTTTTATAATTCTGGGGCCCCGGAAGAGGCACAAAAACCTGATCCAAAGGAGCAAGAGGGGTCGAAACTTCAAAGAATATGATGACAATAAAATCTTATTGGACTGTACTCAATCCCACAAGTTGCACAGTGACGGATAGGCCGACTCACGTATTAAACAATGTATTATGTATAGTGCACAAAACTGACAACCCCAGAAGGCCTCTCCCTTGATATTAGGCACCACTCTTGGGTACTGGACTAATCACCGAGGAGAAGAGAGAGGAAATGCATGCACGCCACAAAGCAACATCGTGGCTTCATCTAATACTTTTTGCCTTCTTGCCAACTAGAAATTAGTCCACTTGGTGAAGTCAGTCTCCAATGACTTTCCTATGCCTAGCATCGAGCACAGATGGCCAGGATGCCAGAAAGCCTTGAACATCAAGATCAACAGAGCTTAAGATGTAGAACCGTCTGCTACCATTGGGGGAACGAAACTATGACGTTCGAGTGTCTGCTCAAATACATGTCCAACCCTAAGCAGTCTCTCCTGTGCCATATGTTACACAGAGTTAATGAGATCTTGCAGAAGGAATGATATTATCCATGAACAATTTTTTTTTTTTTGGGGGGGGGGGGGGGGTGTTTTGTTTTCTGGGGGGGTGGTGTGAGGGAGGGGGAGAAGCCCTCTGTGGACTGCATTGTAGAGGCCAGTTTTAATGCAGTGGCATTTTCATTTTCCTTTTCCTCAGACTTGCAGAGGGAATCAAACAAGGCTCAGAGCTCCCACAAATGGCAGGGGGCCAGCATATCTCTAACCTCTAGTTTTCAAATTTCAAGATTAAAGAGAGACCATTGTCTGCTAATCATTACAAGGAAAAAGTATTGCCCACTTTCTAAGCGGAAAATTTGTTCCATACCTCATCAAATGCTGGACCAATCATCTGAAGACCAATAGGAAGACCAGCACGCCCACCTTCAGCAAAACCACATGGCAAAACTAATGCAGGCAGACCAGCCAAGTTCACATTCACCTGATAGACAAACAACTTTCAAGCAAATTTACACAAACATCTGCAACACATTTTATCAATACTTGAGAAGAATATTATGCTTAATGCCACTCCAAACTTTCCTATGGGCAAACAAGCAACACTCAATCAGATGTTGGGCAAACAAGCAACACTCAAGCAGATGTGCACAAGAAGCTGCCCCACTTCACTCTTCACCCACCTTGAAATGGTCATGTCTGGAAAGGGCACAACCAGTGTCAACCCTTGACCTAGCAACCATGTGTGAGATGGACCAATCATCTAACCTTCGATCGGAGAACACTATTCCTACACTTAGGGAGCTGATTTCCACATCTCAATTTTTTTCCAGTGCAAAAACAAAAAAAGAAAAAAAAAAAGCAAGGTGAAACAGATTATGAAAATAACACAAAAGACTAACCGAGAGATGAATGCTTACTGTCATAATGTCACCGGCATACATTGCCAGTGGATCATTCTTCTTTTCACCTGTTGACATCATGAGCAAAGTCATTTAAAAAGTACGAGTAACCAGCAGATTTCAGCTATCAAGAATGGCAATCAATAAAGGGAGAAGTTATGACACACCAATTTTGTACGCAGCAGATGGTGCTGCAGGTGAAATCAGAATGTCATTTTCATCTAGTGCTGCTTTGAAGCTTTTCTTAACCAAAGTTCTGACCTGACAAGTTATTGCAATAGTAAATTTCCTCCAGTACATTTGAAAGTGCTTGAGAAAGCGGAGATACATCAATAAAGTAGTCAGGGCATATAGTAAGAGAACATTGGAACACCAACTATATTCACAAGGGTACTCCACCTTACGACTTAAGTACTCCTACATATAAACTACTTACAGACTCAAAAAGGCTGCCAAAGAATTGTGGTGGTGGGATGTGTTTGACTTAGAACAGTTGAACATTTGAAATACTCATGGCTAAAGCTCTCAGGAAATTACTGGTGTCCATGTTTATGTCCGATTAAGCCAAATGTGAATTCAGTACAAGGAGAAATGTGAATAGTCAAGTTGTACAAGTCAATGGAGCTTAAATTGTTGGTGGTAGTGCATCCAGAAGATACTTTTGTCATCAGCAGTCTGTGGAAGAAAAGTTGCCCACCGTTCACAAAGTTCTCTGGGTAAATTTTGGTTACAAAGCATTAGTCTTTTGTAAGGCTGCAGTGCAGGCATTTAGCATGGAGAGCTGGCCAACTGCCATATTTTCTCACAGGATGAGGCCCTGCACTTGGTTATCAAACAGGCCCAGTACAGGACTGCCAGAGGACACCGCTCTGGTTTGTAACGTGTTGCAATACTTAGAGATGCTACAATGTTGTTCTCAAGTTTTTCCCCAGCTCGTACTTTTATAACCTTCTACAAGGAGACAAGGAGCAAGATCACAAGAACTTTCATCAGACTGAGGTACTTATTCTGTCATGCCTCATTCAGACCAAAATGTTAAGAACATTCAGTTTTTGCTTCTTTGGCGAGCGCCCCCCCCCCCCCCCAAAAAAAAAAACCCCTACACAGATGGAATTTTTTTTAAAAGAACCAGCTATGTTCATTTCATCTTCTATGGAGCGCTTTCAAAGCTAATTTTAGGGTCTCTGCAAATTTCAGAACATCTTCTAAAAGGTTTGTACGCTACTCCAAAAATCTCAGATGTAACGACCGTCAAGTTTTAATTTCATAAAATTCCAACGGCTGGTTCGATTTAGGAAATTTAGCCGAAATTTTTTCGTAATCACCTGCCGATGTCATACTTTTGTGTCAATTAGTTGCAACATGTATTTTATTGGGTCTAAAATGTATGTTTTTAATTTTGAAATTGAGAACTCTTCTTGTTTACAATTTGGTAAAACACTAGTCAAACTTTTTTTTAAAAAAAATTTGGGTCAATCCTAAATCCCCCTTTCAGCTAGTTATTTGGAGTTCAAAAAAGAAAAGAAAAGAAGAGGGGAAAGGGGTTTTCTTTTCACAGTAGACCCGGGGGGGGGGGGGACACAACACATACACTTACAAACACCATGCTTGAGAGAGAAAGAGAAGAGAGAAAGAGAGGAAGAACAAGAGCGTGATGAAGGAAGGGGAAGAAGATGGCGTGAAGAAGGAAGAGGAAGAAGATAGCGAGCGGAAGGGACCTCCACTTAGGCCCACCCATCTCCAAGTTTCGGACCCTAACTCATCAAATCTCCTCAAATACAAGATGGGTAACTTCTTCCCTAAATCTACATTAGTTTCAAACTAAAAGGATTTGAGTTGAATGTGCGAATGTAAGTAAGCCTGAGTGATTTTTAATAGTTGAGTTGAATTTAGTAAATTTGATTAAATTAGAGTGTGTGAGTTGAGTGTTAGGGGTTTGGGTTCATGAAATTTGGGGATTTGGACATTGTGAAAATTTTTTTGAAAGAAGGATTGACATACATGTGGATTTTTTGGATAATTGATGAATAGTCATGAACTGCACACTTTTCCAGTGAGGTTTTGAGTTAGAACACTTTGTGACTCCATTCGGATGTGAGTGGACTAAAACAAAGTGAAAGAGAGGCTGACATTTTTGTCGAATGCTAATTTTTCTAGTCATAAATTGGGTATGCACAATGCTAAAATTAAGAGAAAATAGTGTTACAACTTTTGTTTGAATGCTGATTTTTCTTAAGCTATAAATTGGGTATATATGATGCTAAAACTAATAGAGAAGAGGATATAAGTTGAATTTTCTAGGCAGAAAATTGGGGGGAGGGGGATAAAGAGAAGAATGAGTTATGGTGATAGCTTGTGGTTCTGTTGGTATACTCTTATGCTATTGCAAAAGTTTTAAGTTGATGATGCGTTGTCGTGATAATGCGAATCTTTTATGTGATTGTGATGTGTACGATAGTCGGAAATTTCAGAGTGAGGAGTATAGGTGGAAATTGATAGTTTGCGTTGTGAAACGGAAAATAGTAAGAAGAATAGCGAGGTTCGGGAACGTGAACCATGTTCGCGAATTGCTAGAAACACTCTTGGCTATGTGAAGGCACTTGATTGTGATCTAATATGTCCACAAGTCTTTTGTATGAGGTTTCTTGAATACCTCTTACTGTTTCTTATATTAATTATTGTTTTATTGCCTCCCTCATGTCTTATAAACACAGGTTGGTTGCGAAATTAAGGTGATTGTAAGTTCTTATCATGAGTGTTTTTTTTTTTTTTTTAAAAAAAACTTTATGATGCCATGTCCTAACTTCGGCTTGGTGCTTCATAAAGAGTGTATTTAAATTGCTTGTGAATTGTTATGCTTTTAAATGATGTTTTCATAAGGTGCTGAAACTTTATGATTTCCAACCAAGGTTGAAGAAGCGGCCAAGGTTTAAAAGGAGTTTTTTTTTTTTTTGGTTGGTTGGAAAACCTTTATTTTACAAAGTGCAATGTTCACGAGAACTCTTAGAGTGTGTGAATGATTTAAGGGCGAAGTCATCTAGTCTAGTTCCAAAGGAAGGTTCGGTCTATGTGTTTCAGGCCATAAGACTCCCGCTGAGTCTCCGGGTTTCCTAAAGAACCTATGTGTTAGGGCAGAGTGTCTCCTAGACTTTAGTGTGTCTCGAAAACCTAAGTCTCTTAACGGATAAGCGGTTCACCCAAATCAAAAAAAGAGTGAGAGAATTAAAAGCTAGCATCTATCCAAAGAACTAAGTGTGATCATTTTGCTCAAACAAGTTTAGTAAATGACTTTCGATGGTTTTATCCCAACCCAATGATTGAAATAGGTTTATTTTGTGCTGGAACTGAAACAGGGATTGAAATAGAATTTCTATTCTATTCTATCAAAACTGAAACAATGATTGAAATAGGCTTTCAATTCTATTTTGCTGAAACTGAAACAATAATTGAAAATAGGCTTCCAATTCTATCATGTTGAAACCTTAGTTTTAAAAGGTGCAATGCACACGGAGGCGCATAGGGTCCCAAAGTGCAAGGAGCAAGGCGTGAGGTAAAGGAGCACGAATCACGTATGCGAGACGCACTTCTATGCAAAACTGTTTAGAAATCATTCGCATTTCACAAAGAAACAATTTAGATAAATGCATTAAAAAAGTAATTAGACATCACTACAACTACTCATACCACAAGTAACCTTAAGATATGTTATCTTATCATCATAGTTCCCCCAAAGCACCCACTTACTACACAAGCATAGATCACCTTTTTGTCCCCCAAGGAAAGCCAAAAAGAAAAAAAGGGTAAAGACAAGGCTAAGAAAAAGAAGGAAATGGGAGCGGATATAGCCTTGCATCCTTGAGGCGCCCCTCTTCTCCTCGAAGGGCTAACATGGTAGCCTCACATCGAGGCGCGCCTAGGCGTGCTTCAGACGGGCTTTTTTAAACTAAGGTTGAAACTGAAACAATGATTGAAGTGGGTTTGTAGTTCTATTCTGCTGAAATCAAAATTGAATTTGAAACCATGCTTAAAATGGGTTTTCGATTCTATTATGGTGGGACTTAACCAGGGTTCTTGACCCATTTACATGGGGTTTCCACATCTGTCAGTGAATGTGTTTTTGGTGAAACTTGGTTGACTTTACCAGTGATTAAGTTTGAAATCAAAGATAAGATTAGTTTATAATTCCATTCCGCTAAAGGTTTGCTAAACCAATTTCCTACGCCATTACCTATGCTATTAATACTACACTATTAATACTTGAATGCTACTATATTTATCTATGGTGTGCAAAAGGTCTTGGTTTTAAGAGTGTTGGTTATCCACTGAGCATGTAGCTTGCTCACCCCCCATCGCTTTTCCCTTTTCTAGGTTCTGAGTAAGTTCAGGTATTATGGATGATAATGTTAACTCCATGGATGTATGACCCTCACTTTGTGTAAGTCATTGATGTGCTGCTTTTCATGTATTTCGACTACCATATAGCCTTGTTACTTACGTAATCAGTTTGATTTGGATACTTGTTCCAATTAGGCATTTAAAAGTGTAGTACATCTGTAGCCAGACTCTAATGGCCTCCTTTGGGTCAATGCCACCTTTTCCTTCCCCAGATATATTCTAAAACCTACCTAAAGTGGTATATGGCTTGGTGTTGATACCTCCGAGGGTGTGACCCATGGAGGCTTACTGTTCATTTCCTTCAATTTGCATGGCAAGGAACCAATTATCAAGGGTTAAGTACTCCGAGTGTGTGCCTCGTGGAGGAAGTGTCAATGGTCTTTTATAAGATCTCTTATCATTAAATTTTACATGTAGAATTAACTTCATTAAATTCCACTAGCATGAAAATACAAGTGCAATATTACAAATTTTTTCTAAGGGGGAAAAATCCCTATTTTTTTTTCAATACTCCTAAGCTTGATCACATTGAACCTAATCTTAATTAGCCTTAAGGACTTTTTCCCCCCTTGGGAAAGAGTTCTTGCAATATAATATTCCTTTATTGGGAGAGGGGTTTCACATTAGGGATGTTCCTATTAAAAGTTCCAGGATTCAATCATGATTTTCCACGCAAATCCTATCATATTAGGCTTAGGACAGCAAGCTATGGAGATCTAAGATTACGGTTGCAAACTTTAGGTAACTTGTTACTTGCCCTTTCTTTGGTTCCCGAGGGCACTTTAACTGTCGATGCTTGGATCTGGTTTTAAATTAGCGTGCGTTTCTAGTTCTTGTGTGTGCATGTATAAGTGATTGTGTGACTTATTGTTATTTGTGGTACGGCGCTTTTATTTTATTATCTATCTATTTATGTAATGAGTTTATTTTATCAATGGATTTTCCAATTATTAAATGTTTTTTCAAACTTTTTTTGTGGATCTATTGGAATCGACCTCTTTGTAGGTAGGGATATATATAAAGGCAAGACCACTCACATCTAGATCTCCCCAGACCCCACACTAGGAGGTGGTGGTTGTTGCGTATGAGGCACAAACGCCGATGTAGGCGGAATTTGAACACAAGTCTTTGGCAACAACTTCTAAAGATTTTACCAATTAGGTTAGTTGGCACCCACTAGACGAAGTGGACATTGCCAAGATGTCTTTTACTTAAGAGGGAGATGGCAGTGTTTCTAACATTAAAAGTTTTGAGAGCCAAAATCAGATTCGTGGATGTTGTCATCTTACCTCAGTCTACACGCAACTACCCTCAAGTTTACAGAAATATAAAATCATAGAACCAGGGATACCTGCTGGGCACGCTTGTAGTATGCATCATAGTAACCAGCTGATAGCGCATACGTTCCCATTAATATTCTCCTTTTCACCTGCAGAGTTGAAGCGCGACTCACATGCATTTATTGACCAAGACCCACTTCAAGCTAGTTAGGTTAGGAGAAATCCAGCAGGGAGCTTAGCACAGATTATTCCCAAAACCTAAAAGTTTCCCTTTTACAACTATGATTAACGCACCTCAGCACCAAACCCCCTAGCTCGGGAACCACCATATAAAGAAGTCAGTTCATCAGCAGCAACCTGCTGCCCATACCTACAAATCAAGAGAAATACTATCATGAAACAACCAATTTACTAATTACCCTGAAAAAAAAAAGACAACAGAACCCCAGAAAAGCACACATTAACCCTTGTCCACAATGAGAGTGTAGGCAAATAAGAATACAACACCAAAACCAGCAGCTACATTTACAACATGCTCTTTGTTAAAATAAAGGACAGTGTCATAACCAAGTCCTCAACCAAGAGAGAGACACTTCCTCTCTGCGATCAGCCATCTTGTTTATGTCTCTTCATGAATCAGGCCCAAATAAACTTGCCCACTGTCCAGGTCTTTGGTGAGGATGAGGAAGACAGTTTCAAAGGCCATTGCCAAGAGCAACACACAAATGGCATTTGCATTATGATTCGCAACATTTTTAGACAACCCACAATCACCCTCTTTATCTTCCAGAAGGACCACAAATGAAGTTTCAATACATAGTGCTTCCACCGATAGAAGACCAAGCTGGGCTGAACGTGCTATTCTTCAAACAGTGATTGGCCACAAAATTGATGGTGCACATATTCATTTAGAGGTGAAGCAATGACTTATGTATTTGTCTTATTCATTTATTATCAAGGTCATAAAGGCTTACCTCACACCATCATAACGTGATAAATTGGATGATGACTCAGAAGAAGCAAGAACATAGTAGGCTGGAAGCCCAAGGGAGAAAGAAGGCAGTGAGACCTGCATGTAGAACAAGTAAGATGCTTTTCCAATTTACCAGCCCCCCAAATTAACCGAAGTAGTTGAATTACAAGAGAAGAGAACTACCTCTGTCACAGAGCACCCAAGATCTTCCAAATGTGAAGCAGCTGCACGAATTGAAGATATCACTGCTGCATCTACACCATCTTCAAGCGTCTCACGGATGATACCAACTCTGAGTCCTTGAAGTGGTCTAGGCTTCAAGTTATTGGAGGAAGTGAACAGCGAAGTGAAGTCAGGAACCTCCTGAAAAGTCAAGTCAAACTAAACTGAGAATACAACATAACAGCAATCTGGAACAGATGAATATGATGGCAGAAAACTCAGCCTAAATGAGCCCATTTGGTCAGGATAATATACATGACATTTTGAAATGAGCAATTGGAGAGCTAATCAAGCACAGCCTGCTGTCAGTTTTACAATCTATTTTTATCCTTGGGATAATAGTCCCATGTAAATGACACAAAAGTTGATACAATCAAAAGAATGAACAATGCAAATAGTTGCATCAAATAACATAAATTAACCTACATTACTGTAGCTTTTCATTTCACCTAGAGTACTCATGCCAGTTACTCAACAATATGATAAATGGACACGTGAACTTCATTTTTTAAATGGGCAAATCCACACAAAAAAGCAAACACAAAATCTAGGCATACAAGACCTGCATTTTAACATACAAACCTTCCACAAAATGGCAGAGCATAACTTCCGAAACCAAGGTTTGGTATTTGACAATATTATACAATTTACGACGTGTGCTCAAGTCAGAATAACACTGTGGTTAGTTAGTCCTTAAGAACTCAAAGCAAAAATGAAAAAAAACAGCACTGTACTTTTCCCAACCTAAATGTTCTGACACTGAAGCACTGGCAACAAATTTTTCCTTTGTGCAAAACAAGACCTAGGTTATGGAGACAGCATAAAGGAAACTATAGGTCTGTATTTATAAGGAATATGAGCTAGGTAAACTTACCCTCTTAGAGCTTGTAGCATCAAACGTATCATGACCAGAAATTGCATGAAGAAGGACCCCTGCATCAGCAACTGATGTACCAAAGCATCCTATAACATCTAGTGATGAGGCATAAGCCACAAGTCCATATCTTGAGACGCGTCCATATGTGGGCTTCAGCCCAACAACCCCACAAAATGATGCTGGTTGTCTGACACTTCCGCCTGTGTCACTCCCCAATGACACCACACACTGCCTTGCAGACACGGCTGCAGCTGAGCCACCAGATGATCCACCAGGCACGCAAGATTCATCCCAAGGGTTAGCAGTGACCTATTGATGAACAGATGCATGACCTGAGTAAACAACCAATCATCATAGAAAATATTTTAAGACCAATGACTCAATAATTTAAGCTAACTTACAAATTCAAGGCAACTTCATGGTACGCATTACACACAGATGGCCAGTGCAAGATACAATGTTGCAATTAGGTATCAATGAGTAAATCAGGCGTGATTACAATGGAATAACCATAAGCTAAATCTGATTGCACAGTGGAAACACGATCCCAATGATGAAAGCAATACAAAGATGTCCCAATTCCAGAAGCATTTTGCCAATCCTCGAAAGAAAACAAATGAAAAAGACAAAGGGAAGCCAATATGATTTCTTCGCAATCAGTCACTCACTGAAACTCCTGATGCTAACATCAGTACGAATTCTACACAGCACAGAGCCGGTAGTAAGCGGTTGCCTGTTAGTCACTCCAGTTTCAGCAATTAGTCAGCTTGACATTCTGAATTTCTCAATTATATTTCTGCAGATAAGCCGAGATCCTATTCTAAGTTCACTGAGTTAAATCAGATAATGATCGTTTTCCCATGAGAGAGAGAGAGAGAGAGAGAAGCTGGACTATCATCGCAGTCATTTTCAACCATGATACGGCTTACAATCCATCTTTACTGGACTAAGTGCTTCCTTAATGTTCATCAACCATCAAAAGAACTAGTTGAGAATTGTAAAGAACTGCTAACCTGAAAGGCAGAGCCTTCAGTGGTGCTACCCATTCCAAACTCATCCAAATTAGTCTTCCCAACAAGAATCCCACCCAATTCCCTCACCTTCCTCACCGCCGTCGCATCAAACGGCGGCTTATACCCCTCTAAAACCCTAGAACCTGCCGTTGACGGCATATCCGCCGTGCAAATGTTATCTTTGACCCCAACCAACACACCAGCCAACAAACCCACCTCCTCATTCCTCTCAATCTTCCTGTCCACCTCTTCTGCGGCCCTGAAAACATTCTCCTCCTCCGTCACGTGGAGGAAGCTCCTCACGCGGGGCTCGGCGGCGCGTAAGCGCGTGAGATAGGACTCGGTGATTTCGACGGCTGTGAGCTGGCGGGAGAGGAGGGCATGGCGGATTGAGAGGATTTGCGAAGTGGGTGGCGAAGAAGAGGTGGCGGCGGCGGTGGCGTCAGTGGGCGGCGGAGGGTGGTGGGTTAGGGCCTGGGAGGTAAAGAGACATTTAGGGGTTAGTAGGCGGAGCGTTTTGGGAGGGAGAATAAGGCGGGGCCGACGGTGGAGGAGGAGAGCACGGTGGTGGTGCACGGTGGAGAGCATTGTAACGCCACAAGAGAGAAACTCGCGGGATTATTTAGTTTTGTGTTTGCTTCGAAATGTTTATCCCCTGAGTTCGAGCACGGAATGGCAATGCTTTGATTTCTTTTTTGTTTTTTTGAAAAGGCTTTGCATCGAGGGTGGGGTTCCGCCGTTGGAACGTTGGCTTGAGGTGTAGGGGCATGGAAAATCACATCATGATCCGTGATCCATGTAATAACAATAAGTCGTATGGATCGCACGTCAATCAGTTCGCAAACACATTTATATGGTGTGTAAATGAGAATTTTTGGTGATGATTATTTATATAGTATAGAAATAAGTATTTATATGGAATATAAATGAGCATCTAGTTTTTTTTTTTTGGGTATTTCTTAATACTTAATGATGTTACTAGAAGATAGTTATTATTAAAGAATAAGACCACATGTTCAATCAACTCACTAATAAGCATTTATATGGTCTACAAATGAACATTTTGATATTTTCACATAATTTCTTATATGATGTTTTGTTTGTGTTGCTAGCATTCATAGTTATGATTCAAAAAATGTGGTATTTGTTATTTCTCTATTTTACAACTAATGAACATTTAGTTAATTTATAGTTGAACATTTATAAGGCATACAAGTGATCATTTTATGTATTTTAGCTAATACATCATGTATTTTAAAAGCAAGCTTATTCGAATAATTAAGGATTAACTTGAATTTGACACAAAAATAATTGGATTCAAATAATGTTTTCCTTAAAATTTCAATGATTCCAATAAGACCATCGAAATAAATGAAAGTTGAATAATCTTTCACCTAAAGTAAAATGATTATATTAATAATGTAAACAAAAATTTTAAAAATCAAATAATGTCTACTAACATAAATAAATAAGTGTAAGAAATAAAAGCAAAAGGAAAAAGTAAAAAAAAATTGCATTTATCTCAGACTCAAACCACCCCATTGCACTTAGACCAAAATTAGTATCATGGTTCTTAAACCATGATATACCATCTATGACCACAATTGCATGTTGGAAGTTCTTGATCAAAGTTGTTATTAAACTTTTCAAAATATTCAAATGTCAATTATCTATTTCACAGTTAAAATACAACCCAAAATTTTTTAAACCAATGCCATTAAGATAGGGGCATATCGGAATATTTTAAACAGGTCAGTGGTTTTTTAAGATTGTTTTTATGCAAGTTCACTGGAATTTTTCACTAAGAAAAACCATAGTGGCTTTTTTATTATATATTTTGGAAAGTTTATGGACAAATTTGAGGAAGCCTTGCAGTATCTTGAGGTAAGATTTAGGGCATAGAATGAGAAACTTTGGACTAAATTTTATAGAAGCTAATAACTAGGTTACAGAGAGTAAAAGTAGTCAAAAGAGTATAAACTGCTCAAAGTCGCTCAAAACAAAAATCCTTTTAAATTATTTGAAAACATTTCTTCTTCGTTTTGTTTCTTTTTCAAATGCTTAAATGAAAGTTTCTGCTTCCCCACACTTAAATCTCACAATATTTTCATTGGAAGCCAAAAAATCACCACAACAACATAATAAAACCAAATCAATGAAATAGACTTACAATAATGACACGTATACAAAATAAAGGGATGAAAGATGAAAGGGATATATACATACGTCTTTAACCTATGTAAGCCAATAATCTAACATACCCTTCATATACTATTCATTGTGCCAAAAAAATAAAAGAAAAAAGAAAAAAAAGACCTATGCCTTGAACAATCATATGGCAACGTAAATTAGGTTATAATTTATGAATTTTGGCATTGCTGTATGGTGGACTTTTTTCGTTGGCTCTATTATTTATTTAGTGGTAATAGAATTACTTTTTCTTTATAGGGAAAAAAGGGAAATAGCAAAATTAATTAAAATATTTCTCTTAATGTGTAGACGTCGTGAATCTAACTTTTAACATACCAGTTGGCTCAAAGAGTACCATTGGTAACATTAATTTATGTCATTAAACAAATACTAATTGTGAATTCAACACTATTTACTGGACCCGTTGAGTGGACCTAACAGGATTTATCCCGAAATCATTACATTTTGCACGAGTGATTGGAATGTGATTCAAGGATAGCATTAGCATGTTCATGAATCTTAACAAATCAAGTGTAATTTTACATCTTAATTTCCATAAAACTTAGATAAAGCAATTGATTATGTTCCCTCAAACTACACAATTTAATTGTAAATTTTTTTATCCTAGAAGTTGGAAATGGGTCGGATAGGGTCAACCTATTTAATAAGCAAGTCAATTTTGAGTCGGTCTTAAATTTGCCTAAAATTAAAAAATAAACATCTTCATGCTAAACGGTCAAATTGTGTCGGATTCAAGTCGAAACGGTAAGGTTAAAGTCTGGTTCGTGTTTCTCTCAGTAACTTCAGGCTAACTTTGTGCCGTATTATCCTATCGCGTCATATATTCCCAACTATAATTTATGCCTTTGTAGATGCATACTAATTAGCCTATATTATCAACAATATACGATAACAAGCATTTTATACTTGACCCTTTTATTCTTCCTATATTATGTAAACTATAATCTTAATCGCACACAATGCGGGCGTTGTATGCAGTAGTAGTGAAAGATCAAAGAAGATGAGACATGAAATGAGTTTACAGGTTAAGTGTTGGGTGCACATAAATTGTTGCCTCCTTCAGACGGTCTAAATAAAGCACATGGAATATCAGCCACTCCACTACATAATAAGATTCAAGGCTCCACCTCAAATGTTGTCGAAGTGTTTAACCCATAATCTTTACATTTTAAGTACCTTAAACATATTAGTTTTGCTTGCAATGATTGTTATTTTAGAATTGTTATTTGTGTCTTATTTATTTCACAAGAAAGAATCGAAAATTGAAAATATAGAGCAAAATGCAAGAAATAGAGAAAAGTTTTATTTTCACATGCAATAGCTGGATCCAATATTTCATGATCAAGTCGAGCTACCCACTTTTATATCTTAAAAAAAAGAGACACCACTTCTCTTATTTTCTCTATCTTCTTGTCTTTGTTGGCAGTGACATGAAAAATGTGGGATGGCCGAGTATGAAGGCGTGAGAAGTACTTTGTATTATTTTGTCTTGCCTCTCAATACATCATGAAAAGGAGATATATACAACCTAAAGCTACCTAACTTGAGTAACAATATACAAGAATTAAGGAAAGAACATGATACAATTTATATCTATAAGATTACAAATCATATTCAAATACAACTTCCTTAACAAATGCAACTTCCTTAACACACCCCTTCATATTGGTTCATGCAAATTTTCTTTGCCCAATTTGCTCCGTAAGAAGTGAAATTGTCTTTTCCCAAGTGTTCTCGTGAAGATGTCTGCTGGTCATAGCTTGGAGGCAATATAAGAGAGATCCAACTCACCATAATGAAGCCGTTTACAAACAGAATGACAATCAATGTCTATGCGTTTCATTCGTTCATTGAAAATAAGATTCTTAGCAATATAAAGGACAACTTGACTATCACAAAACAAGAACATATGGTATTCATGAAACACCCCTAGAAAAGCAAGCAGTGACTTCAACCATATTAACTCTCTTGTAGCTCCTCCATAGATCGATATTCAGCTAGCCTCATTGGATGACATGGAGACAAGTGTTTGCTTCTTAGTTTTCCATGAAATTGATGATCCTCAAGAGTCACTAAGTGCCCAGTCAATGAATGGCACATGAATGGGCAGGCACCCCAATCTAAATCACAACAACCAACCAGATTAAGATAACCATGGGCTTAAAGTAGAATACCACAATTGGGTGTACCTTTAATGTAGCGTAGAACTCTGTAAGCACCATTCATATGTTCCTCTCATGCAGCCTACATGAACTAAGAGAGTATGTGTACTGCATAACACAAGTTTAGGCGTGTGATAATAAGATAAATCAATTTGCCCACAAGGCGACGATATCTCCTTGCATCATCCAAAGATGGTCCAATATGTTTTTCAGTGAGTAAGGTGAAAAATTTGTCATCATTTAGGGATGGTATTGAAATCAAGTCTCTAGTTATTTTTAGCCCAAATCTAACCTAAGAAAAGCAATAAATGTCACTAAGTATGATTAATTTAAGTATTTACTCACTAATTCTAATCTAAACATGATTAATTAAAGTAACCTAAAACAAGGTATAATTAACAAAATCAACACAAAACATCATATTAACTAACAATAACTAGCAAAGCATCTAATCAACTAAAAAACCATTAAATTTATGAACTAAAAGAAGGCAGAGAACCAACACCAGTTGGTTCAAGTAGTTTGGTACTTATTTTCCTTAAGGAAGGTCTTAGGTTCGAGTCTTGTGAATGGAGAAAATATGTAAAGGGAGAGCTCGGTCCCTTATTGGGCTAACAGTTGCTCGACTCCTCACTCCAGTGCAATGGATGGTCCAAGATCCAAAAAAAAAGAGAAGAGAGAGAAAGGAGAGTACGTCAAAAGCTCTAAAATCTAATAAGGGGGTTGGCCTCCATTGTCGGAGCAAGTGAATGATAATTTGGTGGTGGATTCTCCACTTATTCCCATTAATCTAACTCAACTACTCCTAATTTAACCCATTGTGAACCAAAAACTTAAACTTGTAAAAATGAATTTTCAAACCCTAACTTCAAAAGAGAGAGAAAATTATGCAAGTCAACATCCCAAGAAAGATTGAAGAGATTAAGAGTAGAGAAGGATGAGAAAATGAGACTGGGAACCTAATACTCATCAACTTCAAGCATAAATTAATCATAAAATAAGCAAATCAACATATTATATTAAAAATAACAGTAAGGCAAAACATGAAATTACAAGAAGATGAGAATAAAGAACAAAGAAAGAGATAAAAAACAATAAATCACTAACTTGAATCATTAAAAAAAACACGATTGTGGCTACAAATTGAGCTAGCTTTGCACTAATCTTCTTCTAAACCCCAGGCTAAACCTCAAAATTCTACTCTTAAAACCTAGCTTAAAACCTAACTTAGATCATTACACAACTGGGGGAAGGGACTTTGAATAGATTCCGGCGTAGCAACTTTAACACAGTCATGCCATGTGGCATGGGTAGAGCATGTCAAGTTTCTAGAATTCTACACAAAAATAGGATTTCATACAGTCATGCCACTTGGCATGAGCATCCCACCACTTGACACTGGTTTCCCTACATAGACGAGTGAGGTCTAGTGAGGGTTTGTAGAAAATATACCTACAAAATATTTGAAATAGTTTTGGATTTTTAAAAAGTAAGCATATACACAAGGCAAAGAGAAAAGTATTTACACATCTAAATTGATTCTATCACCCCAACAACCTAGCTGCTAAGTCACATACAAGTAAAATATACAATCAGGAGACACTTAGGCTACAAATGCATCCCTAACACTCACTTTTTACTAGGGATGGCAACAGGGCGGACTGGGGATAGGGGCATATTCCTCGTCCCCATCCCCGCTCAGGTCCTTACCCCCTATCTCTACCCCGTTCCTCATCGTGGGAAAAAAAAATTCCTTCTCGTCCCACATCCCCAGTGGGGATTCAATCTACAATAGGGATTTTTACCCACAAATTCTCTCTCGTATGTGAAAATTATATTACAAATTGGATGCTGGATGGTAGGTCAAGTTGCCTAACAAACATAGCTCAATTAATTGTACAAAAGACTCCATACAATACAAGTCTAACGAACTTCATCAAAGTTTATAATCCAACCTAAATTAAAGTGTAATAAGTACATGCAACACAAGCACAACCCAACCAAAGTCTAGGAAGGAAAAGATGGATTATATAGCTAGAGTTTTTTCAAGTAAATTTACCTATTTAATCTTAATCTTATATTCATAAATGAAGGATTTATATGTAATTTTAATTATAAATAGGGGCGAAGATGAGTTTTCCACCCCAATCGGGGACGGTAAAGTGGGGACAGGGACAGGATAAACTTTCACCCTGGTTCCCATTTGGGGATTAAAGCTCGTCCTTATCAATTTTTCCCTACTATGGGGTGAGGCGGGCCCCATCAGGGATGGGGATTTTCCACTCTATTGCCATCCCTATTTTTCATTCCACACAACACAAGGCCATAATATGCACACCTTAGTGCTGTGTGCAAACAATGTTAACCCTTAATGCTAGGCTAAAACCAAGTGAAAATGTCATTTTTACTTGGCTAATAGACTTTCCTTTATTAGATGATCAACCTGAATTCTTTTTTCTTTCCTTTCTTTTTTTTTTCTTGCTTGTCTCCTTATGCTTCTTCGCCCCGGGTTAGTATTTCTTAGCTTATTAGGCCTTGAACGAATAATTTACTTTTGGGTACACTGAGGTTTGGTATAATGATTTTTGAAACCTACTTTTTTAGATAAATATTTTTGGGACTATGTAGGTTTGGGTAATTATATTTTGGGGGGCAAATATTTCTATTTCTGACCCTCAACTTTCTAAAATTGCGAATTGGTCCCTAATATCCAAATATGACTATTTTTAGTGCTTTTTCTTCTTATACTAACTTCACTGGTACTAGTTATCATAATCTACTACTTATATCATGAATATTATATTTTTTGTGATTAACTGTCCATCATACTTAGCAAAATAATTAAAACTTAATTAGAGAGTTTTGACTATTACCTGAACTTAGTCTATGCTTGACTTCGGTATTCCTCTAGCTTCCAGTTTACAGAGATTGCTAATCTCAACCCCACCTTCCTTAGATAAAGCACAGCATAGATTCGTTTCATTTTCTGCCTCGAACCATAGTTACTAATTAAGTTTTTAATCTTTTTCAAGGATAGTGGAACTTTAACTAAAAAATTATAATATTTAAGACATAAGTTCGATTAAATAACGTTCCCTACTAGGAAATTTCTTTTATTGAAAGCTTAAAAGTTGGACTTTTCTTTTGCTCAAGAATACTCAAATGATCATATCCCTTCTCAGCACTCGACCTCTCCTTTTATAGAGGGATGGGAGTACATAGGATGCCCTAATGGCTATAATACATACTGATTTTTTCCATGGCTACTACATACAATGACTTTTCACATGACTATAGTACACACAAACAGCTACAGCATACTGCTTTACTTTACAGACCTGACACTTGTCAAAATAGTATAATAATAGAGCAACTATTTTTCAGAGCTTTTAATGATGATAATACTAGTCATCATTATTAAGATTCTGCATTCCTTCATCTCTAACTATATCTTTCAGACTATCATTATCGGGATAATCATCAAACTTTTCATCTAATTGAAGATGCTCTGGGTCCCGTTTCTCAAATAATTCAAGAAGATATTTCTTTTCTTTTTCTGATAAGAATTTTTCAGCTCCAACATCAAAGAAATAATCAAGAACATCTTCTGAAGTCGCTCCTTCCACCTTCATATACTCACTAAACTTATTGTGATAAGCGAAAGTAGTATTCCCGTTTTTCCTCGTTCAATTAATCTCTACCTCTATTAATAAATTTTGAAAAATCCAATGGCTCTTGCTAATGTAGGATCAGTAACTAATTCTCATTGTTCTGGATTCCATTCTCATCTTCGATCCTTGGGTCATCGAAATCAACTATCTGAATAAGATAATGAGATGGTTTGGCTTTTCTATTTTCATACTCCATTAGTGCACAATGTATCTCAACATATAGATATCTATTATTTGGAATTTTTTGTTGGACCATCAGGAGTTATAAGAATCTAATGGATCTTCTTGAACATGCATTGTTGGAATTTAGTTAGTGTTGAGAAAAATGGGAACTTCGGATCTGGGAAATCTATAAAGTAAATTACCATCCCGTACTCCCAGGCTTTCATGACAAGGTCGTTCGGAGACAGTAAATTTGCCATGAAACTAACACCACCAACTTCAAACCTATTAGGAAAGTAGATTGTGGTACTGCAAGACTCCCAAATGTCATAGAAATAATGATGATAATAGTCGATGCAGGCTACATACCGTTCATTGAACCATTTTTCTTGGACATAAGAACTTATTTTTTCTTGGATATCATAAGGATATTTAAGGTAATTAACTTATAACTCTAAAAGGGAAAATCTTTGGGCTATTAGGTAGGTTGAAGATAATAGACCAAAACGTGATCTGCTTTTTGTATGGAATTCCAAACTATCAATAAGGACTTTATTATAAGGAGCAACCCGTTGTAGTACTAATGGCATCTCGTTATGGATTTTCTCCTTTTCTGGCAGGAGTTCTACTTTGATGATCACCATTAGCGAGTTCTCGAGTTAAACTATCTACCAGAGAATTCTTTGATCCCTATATATGTTCAATAGAGAAGGAAAATTAGTTAAACCATAATTACCAATGCAGGAGTCGCCTTTGCGCTTACTTATTTGATAAATTCTTTTTCATAAAACCAAGTATTCCTTTGCAATCGGTTTAAATAAGAAAATATTTTGGGGCTAAAATGATTAAGAACCTCTCAATTTTCCTTACAACTGCAAGGATTTCTTTTTCCATTATGGGATAGTTGCATTCTACCTTATTAAAACTTCCACTGTAATATTTGCAGAGTTTTTCTCCTTTTTTGATTTTGAGTATTGTGCTCCAATGCTCATTGTTGGCATCTGTCCCAAGCACTAAATCATCTCCTTTATTAGGCAAATTAAGGACAGGAAGATTTTTACACATCTTTTTGAAATTTTGAACAATCTTGTATCATTAGTGGTCTTTGTCCAACTTACTTTTTTTCTTGAGTTTCTGCTGGAATGACTTTTTCAGTTTAACTAAATATTTAATGAAATCAGAAGTATAGGTAAGGCATCTAAGAAACATTTCTAGCTGCTTCCTAGCTTCAATCTTTTTAGAAAAATTTTCTATTTTTTCCAGAATATGCTTTTATGGGATGATTTGTTCTCTAAACGTAATAATTCAATTTTTTGTTCAGCATAGATGCACTTGTTCTTTCTAAGTATAATAACATGATCAATGCATCTTCGGGTGATATCTAAGACATCATCTTTGTGCTGTTCAATAGTTTTTGAAAAAGACATGGATGTCATCGATGTAAACTAAACAATAGTGATTAAGAGCTTTGAAGATGTTATCAATTTTTCTTTGGAATATTTAAGGTGCATTTTTAAGACCAAATAACACTACTATCCATTTATAATGTCCTTGTAGGGCACTAAATGTAGTTAAAGGAATACTTTTCTTATCCATTTTTATCTGCTAACAGCTGCTTTTGCAATCCATGTTTGAGAAACAAGAGGCTCCTTGAATTCTGTTGAAAAATGGCTGTTTTGTTAGGTATGTAATAACCATCAAAGATAATATTATTGTTAAACTTTTTGTAAATTGATTACCATTCTTACTTTTCCCCTTTTTTCTTCAGCATGATTTCTTATCATGAAAGCAGGACTAGCGTGAGGAGTCTTGCTATTCCTAATTAATCCGTTATCTAGAAGTACTTTAATTTGTTTATCAAATTCTTAGATATCCTGGTGTGTATACACCATTTGTTTTACTCGAATAACAGTGTTCGGATTTAATGAAGTAATTTTTGCAAAGGTCTTATCTTTATTTCAAATCTTTAGTGGATTATCAGAGTAGAGTTCTTTGCATAATTTTTCTTATTGTTGATAATTTGCTCTTAATAGATAACTTGAGTAAAGAAATTGTTAATGCTACCTCGTGTTGTGCAGGCATTACCTTCTCACTATATTGACTGCGTGTCAACTCAATTTTTTGATGAGTGTAAGCCTTGTTTAATTTTTTAATAGGAACTGAGTGACCATTGATTGTGAATATAATTTGGTTTATGGTCTGTGTGTATGAAAAATATAATCTCTAAAAATTATTTCTAATAATCATATCATGAGAGGGTTGATCAGTAGCTCATAGAACTGGTATAATATATTGGACTCCTCCTAATTCTATGGATAACCTTTCTATTGCCTCATTATGGCTCATAAGACTATTATCAGCTATCCTTACTTGTAAAGAATTCTTGGTCTTTTTCCACATAAATTCTAGAAATAATGGTATTTTTCCAAAGTATACAGAATAATCACTATTTGTGTGGTAACACAACTTATATTTATTATATCCCTCTAAGCATACGTTTATTGGGATATAGATGCTATTAGGATTGGTATTGGTAGCCTCATAATAAATCTCCATAGTTATGTTTTTGACTAATTCATCTTCATAGATTAGTTCACTAACAGCTTTTGTTTTGTATCCAATAACCTGTCTATCAAGACTCATATTTTAGTCTACACTATGTCTTGTGGGTTCAAAACTCTTTTTACTCATTTCACTAGTCATGCTAATTGTATCATCTTCTTTAAGTTCTTCTTTGACTGATGATGATCCTTCTCTCCATTCTGTTCTTACACTCATACTTTTTAATAATTGCGGTTTAATGGTAATATTTTTATCACATTTTTCTTATTGATTGTTGCAGGGTTAGCAAAGCTAGATATCCATGACCGATCAATCTTTATCTCTTGAGGATTGGAATTAATCCTTTATGGATCTTTTGCATAGGGGTAGGGCCTTTAAATTTCTCTACCTTTATCATTATGACCTTAGTCTTTGGATCCATAATATTATCTAATTTGTAGATAATTTTCCAAAAATCCTTAATGGATATCATACTCTTTTTATGTTCTTTCCAACTGTTTTTATCTTAAGGGATAGGAAATTTTTAGCAAATTCATCCTTTAGACTCACATAATATCCAGGTCGATAATTGAATCCTACCGATCTATTACACAAGTTAGCTTTAATCCATGTGATAATTTGATTATTAAATTTAGTGTGCCTAATATCACAAAGTAAAGTATAAAGATCAATATCTTTGCTATAATATTGTAATGGAGTTATTTGAACTTGGATACTTCCAACATGGATATACCTATGCTTTCTATCCTTGCTATGTTCAAGGATGTTTTCTAGTTAATGAGATTAACTTCCCCCAGATCATACTCACAATGTTTGATTTCTAGATCTCCTTCCATCATCTCATATACATATTTACTTTTTAATTGAAAGATGGACGTTTTATAGAACATGTCCTTCTGGATTATGAGAAGAACCCAATCTCCTTTGACTTCTTCGTTATCGTTATCTACAACAAGCTCCTCTCCTTGAAGACCACTAAGACTTATTGAGCCACTTTTCATCGTATGACTTGTTTCTTCATAATCGCTTTCTTCATATTCATTGTCCAAGATAATTTCAACAATCCCTTTGTTGTTACTTAAAGCTAGGTCTAATGCTTCATCTTCACTAAGCTCAACATAATTTAGGCTTCCCAAGGTTTCAATAAGCTTGTTATTCTTCCTATTTTTGCATTCATTAGTATAATATCCTACTTCTCTGCATACCCAGTATTTACAGTTGTTTTTCCTTGCAGGACAATAAGCTGCTTTCCTAAACAACTTTCATTTTCTAGGACTTGGTTTGTTATAATATTTTCTTTTATATTTCTCTTCCCTTTGCTTACTAAAGCTCTTTTTTGTATAAAATTTTCTTTTTCATCTCCTTTCAGATTTTTTTCCCCATTGGTGAGGCGTATCCTGGCAAGTTAGGAATTGTTTCTTAGTTTTCTTTTGCATTTGGAGGTCAACACATTGATCATTGACCCATTTTCTTAAATAAGAAATTCTTGATCCAAGGGTATCAATGACATTTGCTCGTTCAAGTCACACAATGCACTTTTCATTAATTATGGAATTTATCGGATATAACAATTTGTCATAGAACATACCAAGACTAGTTTCATTATACCCAATTTTATAATATTGACTGAATTCAATAATATAATTGTTTGAATATCTCATAGCCCATAATTCTATATTATTAATCTTTCTTTGCGATTCTCTTGCCTTCTCTTCAAAATCAAGTTTAGCTTTAATAAATTCAGTTTGATTTCTTTGCATAGAGTTTTTGAACATTGTAGCTGATGTTTTCATCATTCTTAATGTATTTTTGCCATCTTCATTTAATAAGTCATACCAGTCAGCTATAGTGTCAGAGAAACTATGTTCAATGTAATTTAGGAAATTTGCAGCAGCCCATGTAGTGTGTTTAAAACACTACTTATGCCTCTTTTCCAATGTTCAAATATTTCTGCTCTATTACGAGCTCCATCTATATTTAAGATATATCCCGTTTGACTAATTGAAGTAAGACCAGCATCTTCAAAGATTGTAGTTTTTCTTGGGATGAACTTGAAGGAAATATATGTTGTACATCATGCTGGAACGTACCTAGGTCTTATACAGTGAGTATTTCTTCTAGAAGGTTCACCAAATTCTTCAGGTTTAGGAACAACATTGTTAGCCAGATTGGTCTCTATCTCACATAAGTCGAGTTCTTCTCCAATTTTATTAATCTCATCTTCGTCAATCATTTTACCATATTTTTATCCAGTTTTCTTCCAATTTCTTTTAAATTAAGATCTTCTACCTTGATTAGGTTCATTTGCTGATAAATTTCTTCTTCTAATTAGACATTATTAGTCTCTTCATTACCATTAGATAACAAGTCATGTTTATCACTAATTGCGCCCATAATCTTATTAAATTCTTCTGGATTTTTGTTCTTTTTCGGACATATTCTGCAGTTCCTCAAGCGTATACTACTTATATTCCATCATCTTCTTCTTTTTTTGCTTTTTCAGACGATTTTTCACATGATTTTTCTCCTACTTCTTTTTAGATTTTTATATCATGTAAAGGAAATGAGTTTTTGTTTTTGGGTTTTGGAAAGGATATTTGTGCTGAAATAGAGTACTAATACTAGAAGCGGATTTTTCACTATGCCTCACTTCATTAAGAAGAGAAAGGTGAATTACCGATATTTGCTTCTTAAGCTCTTAAATTTCGGTCTTAATTTTAGCTAATTCTACTTTTAGTTCTAAAACTACATCAGTGATGTAGTTCAATTGAGGTGCTATTGGAGAAAGGCCTTCTGGTGAGTGGACAATATATGAATAATTTGATCCAGGTCAAGCAGGTGATGATTCTAGCATCAATCACAGTTAATTAACTTAATTAATCACTAATTAGCTTAATAATCTTGATTATTTTTTTCACGTGACTCTGTTACCAGTTTAAAGAGGGTTTCGAGTAGTACTTATGGGGAAAAAACCACATGAACAAATTTTTATTTTTCGAAGGTAAGTTTTTAAGGATTTGAGTTAGATGTACAAATATGAGAAACTTAGGGTCCTCGGTGCAATTTTAAAAAGATAAGTTCGATCGACTTTGGTCCCAAAAAATGTTTACCCAAAGTTGGATGGATTAATAAATATTTATCAGAAAATGTGGGTTTGGGAAATTATTTACCCTAACCTCAATGGTCCAAAAGATAATTTTTTTCGGCCTTGAACTCCTAGAGAAACAACTTAGCACATATTTAGACTTCTTCCCTAATGATGTGTAAAGCACTTATTCAAGCCCAAATATTGGCACTAGAGTTAATAGCTCTCTCATACTCTTATTTCTCTTCTTTTTTTTTTTCCCCAAAGGGCAAGTCGAAAGTGAACTAACCAAGTAGAATATCCTCAACCTAAGTTTCAACAAACTAACATCTAGAGTTAATGTTCAAGTGTACAAGGTAGACACAATATCACATATGAGATGGAATTATTGTGAAAAATTGAAAATTACATCATAGACAAGTGTCCTATCATGCATATTCCACCTAGATACAAGCTAGCAACCGAGCCATTAGAGACCAACAACCATTAAAAAAAGGTACAAAAATCCCCAAAACAAAGCAAAAACTATACAAGAATTGAAAATTTTTCAAAAAAATATACACAAGTGGGCACCTCACCCCTACACCAAAACTCCACAATATCCTCATGGTAGGAACTAAGGCATCAAAAAGCAATCACATAAACAATACAACCATAAAATCAAAGGTTGGTCAATAAAGATGTCAAAGTAGCCTAAATCCTTATCTGCCACTATAACTATATAAGATTGGCTTAGTGTTCGTTCCTGTTCTATATCTATCTGGAGAGAATAGTAAGAATCATGCCTCAAAGCTAGAAGTCCTACCTTTGAATGAGGATACTTGGCTTCTCGGATCCTTTTTTTAGGAGCTTCGCTAATAGAACGAAACTCTTTTTAGTCTGATAAGTATACAAACTAGGGTCAACTCAAATCCACAATTATATACAAACCTATGCCACCAACAAACAAAATACAACACCAAAAACACTAACAAGTATTTACAAGCAAAATATACCCCTAACGACCACACATAAAACATAACATATAAAACAAATAAGGGTGATCATGGCTAACTCGGCTTAATAAATCCCAAATTTCACCTTAATATCCATCACCCTTACAATCAAATCCTAGATACCCACAATTATGTATAAAAAGAAATAAAGAAAAGAGAAGGAGGGTAGGGAAGGGGTGAAATGATCATACTAGGTTGGATACTAAGTGTACTCAAACGAATGCCTTACTCAGATGGTGTTAAGGAGGTCAATGGAGCATCAACCACTCTATCAAATCACCAAGTTGTCACTTGTATCAATCCCTATCAAAGCTTATAGCAATTTATTAAATGAATGAGAAAAATTTCACCTTAACATCGATCACCCTTACAATCACAATCCTATATATCCATAATTATGTATAAAAAGAAATAAAGAAAAGAGAAAGAGGGTAGGGAAGGGTTGAAATGATCATACCAGGTTGGGTACTAAGTGTACTCAAACTAATGCCTTACTTAGATGGTGTTAAGGAGGTCCATGAAGCATCAACCACTCCATCAAATCACGAAGTTGTCACTTGTACCAATCCCTATCAAGGCTTATAGCAACTTATCAAATGAATGGGGAAAATCCTCACAAAAATGAAAATAGTTAGTAACAGGAAGGATCCTCCAAAGAAAGCACATTACCGAAATAGAAGTGAGTGCTTTTTTGAGCTTATCAAAGCTCTCAGCCCAATCATAAAAGTTATACACATGCCCATATCACAAAATGTAGAGGATAAGGTCTAGAAGTTTCACAAGAAGCATGAATAAGGGTGACAATGAAGCAGATACGGGGTGGGTTTAGCCATACCCTCACCCATGCTCATTTTTAAAATTAATACCCATACCCATAGCTATACTCACCGAGTGTTGTAAAGTTATACCCATACCAGCGGGTATAGCGGGTATGCAGGTTTTATTCGGGTATATATAGACAAAAAAAATTAGACCCATTTTGTACCTATTTTCAACACTAAATAGCCAATATGTTACATAAACACCAAGTTTCCAATAACATATGATATTACGTCGAATACAACTAAAAGTTTACTTATGAAAGTAATAAATTAACACTTGAAAGTTACAGTTTCTAACAAAACATTCCACCTAAGTCTTGGATACCATACAACTCAAAGCAACTACAAAATATCCAAGTACTAGTAACAAATTAGAATTTTAAACAAATAGGTATGTCTTTTATATGGGGCAAATATTGAGCGAGTATTGATAAAATTGGTATGGGATGGGTAGGACCTATACCTTTACCCAAAACCATACCCATTTTGGCAATACCCATCCCATACCCCCCCTTTTTTTCCCCATTTTCACCACCCATACCTATACCCACTAGGGTGAATTTGTGGATTCTAAGCAGGTATGAGTTTTTTGCGGGCCCTAAGCATGAACAAAAAAAATAGGCATGAATCCTAATTCCTTTACCTAATCCTCAAGTCCTATAGTCACATCAACCTCATGAGTCCGGTCTAAATTCAAGGCATACAACATGCAAGTCTCAAGTTTGGTGGAGGTGAACATTGAGGGGTCCATAGAAGAGTAAATAATGAGGAAGGGGGTAAGACAATATAAGTAGGAAGGGACTGAGGAGAACATTTAATAGAGATTGGATCAACAAATTCCCAATCACGAGACTTGATCTCAACAACCTCCTTATCACAAGGCTCCTCCAATGGAGTCTTCTTAAGTGAATACTCCTCCTGGACAAAAATATCCTTGGAAACCATAATTATGTCATGCTGAAGATCATAACTAGCTTTAACAACTAGTTTCTCACTCTCATCATTCTCTCTCAACGGGACTAAAAGAAAAAGTGCATCATCAAGCCATTTAACCCCTAAGAGTATCTCTAATCTCAAGATAAGGATTGATCATTAGGGTATGAAAGCAAGAATCACTCACACCCTCAAAAGACATTTGATTAAAAGGGCGAGAGTATGAGTTAACACCATAGTCCTGCGGAAAAGTATTTGTAAAAGAGAGAGAAATGTAATCATGATGTTGAGGTGGTTGAAAAATAGGAACGTCCAATTGATACTCACAATGAAGTGTAGTCTCCTCCAAAGTAACAAAGTTAGTAGGCAGTTTGCCCTCATTATCCGCAAAAATGTTACACATCATACTCTGGGCTTCTCTAATTGTCTCCCACTCATATGTCTGATCACTTAAATCCTCAAAGAAGTCCCAAGCTTCATTGGCATTCTTGCAAAGAAACTCTCCCCCACTCATAGATTTAACTAGTGTTCTAGTACCCACATCCAAACTCTCATAAGCTATTGGGCGTAAATTCCATCTTTCTAAACCATGGTGAGGGCATTGGGTGAGCAACTCCTTGAACCTATTCATATACTTCCAAAAAGTCTCATGTTCAAGTTGGACAAAGAAAGAGGAATTCATTCGTGAGGGCATCCGCAGCCCCACTGCACGCGTGTCAGAGGTGGGACCCGCGTCTGACACACGTCGTCCTCAGCCCAGGGCACGCATGCCATGAACGGGGGACGGAACCAGGGCGCCATTTTTTTTTTTGGGTCTTTTATGGCAATAAAACAAGGCGTTTTTCATGTACGGTGTAAATGGTGCTTTGCATTTTGGTGGGCCAGTCCCCAAAAAAAAAGAAAAAGCTGGTCAAAAAGAAAGCAATAAGAACATATTCGTTCATTTTTTTTTCACTTGTTGGGCAAAAAGAAAAAGTTGGGCAAATGTAATAAAAAGTTGGGCAAATAGTACTTTCAATCCTTTTTTTTTTTCACTTGTTGGAAAACAAACACAAAAAAAATAATAAGGAAAACTAAAATCAATTTATAAATTTTTATGTCAATAAAATAAATATTTCTTATTCTTCAAAAATAAAAACATTCACACATGTTACAAAAGTTAAAACACAAACACAACATAAAAAATATAAAGTAATAAATTAAGTTCAAATTGTGAGCTCCATGACAATTAATTGTCCTGAAATAAGTTTCAGTGGCTGAAAAATTGAATAGAATGCAAGTGAAACTTATGCTGATATGGGAAGCCTGAGTTCCAAAAAATGAAACTGTGGTTGGGGATGCCCTGAGTCTAATGGTCTTGCTGGTGAAAAATATCTCATAAGGAAGATATCAACAAAAGAATCCCATGATTTAATAGAACCAACCTTAATACCATACATCCACCTCTTAGTATCATCTTTGAGATCAAACAAAATGAACTACAAAATTGCATTTAAATTTTGACGAAAAATTGATCAATCAAAAATTTTGACGGAAATTTTGACGAAAAGTCAACAATTTTGACAATATGTTAGCCATGCGGATCTCGATGCAATTTTTGACGGACTATTTTGACGAAAAGTTGAGCTGTTAAAAATTTTGGCGGAAATTTTGACGGAAAATTAAGAATTTTGAAAGTGTGTCAGGTCGCACGGATCCCGAGGTAATTTTTAACAGAAAGTTGAGGCGTCAAAAGTTTTGACGGAAATTTTCACGGAAAATTAAGGATTTTGACAGTGTGCCAAGTCATATGGATCTCGAGGTAATTTTGACCGATTATTTTGATGAAAAGTTGATCCGTCAAAAATTTTAACGGCAATTTTGGGGGAAAATCAAGGATTTTGACGGTATGTGTAACGCTTCGAAAATTTTGTTACTTAGTTTGAATTATGTGCAATATGTAAATTATGTATATAATGTACACATTTTATTTTAGGCACATGTGTGTGTTTTATAATAATAATAATAATAATAATAATAATAATAATAATAATAATAATAATAATAATATTATTATTATTATTATTATTATTATTATTATTATTATTATTATTATGCTTTGGGAAATAATTAGATGTATGTCTCATTTAGTAGTAATTGTACCTAAAAAAATGAGAAATGGAAAGAAGAGTCAAAAAGGATGGCTTGACCAAAAAAAGGGGAAAAAAGGAGGGGAAAGTTTTATTTATCACATGAAGGGGGGGTTTCTTTACTCTTCCATTTTCTTCTAGTGAGAAGAAGAAGGAAAAGAAGAAGAAGGAGAAGAAGAAGGAGATTAAGGTTTTTTGTTTTGAAATCAAATTAAGGTGAGTAATTTTTACCTTCTCTACTCTTAAAATTGATTAGGGAAAGATTAATTTGAAGGTTTATGCTTGAATTTGGGAAGTCAATTGAGAATTGAAGCTATGAATTTGATGTTTTAAAGTTTAGTATATTAGAACCCTAAATTCATTTGTTAGAAACCCACAATCAAAATTTTCATGGTGATTTGTAATTTTAGGGTTATGTGAATATTGTGAGTTGATGGTTATGTCATGAATTCATCCAAATACATGCTAAGCTAAGGATTTTTGGATTGGTTACTTGTATTGGATGAACAAGAAAGTAGAAAAATAGAGGTTGAATTTTTAGATTTTGCACACAGCCTACCACTGTTTAATTTTTCGTGAATTGTTGAATACACTAAAAATCTTGAAATTTTTACGGTAGGATTTTCATATGTGTTGAAATTCTATGTGAAGTTTCATGAAGTTTGGATATGTGGTTTTTGAGTTATGAAGTTTTGTTTGAAACTACCTTATTATTTAGTGCGAAAATTCGGATGATGTTTGAATTACTGTGAGCTATTGAGTTGGAGAAAAATTACAAAAATTTTACTATAGAATATACACATTATTTGGCAATTTTTTGTGAATTGCTATATGTTTTGGATGTATACTTTGTGATTTATGAATTTGTGATTGAACTGCCCTGTTGTAGTACATGATTTCGATTATTATTTTAATTTTTAGGAGTTATTTGCTTGTTGAAAAATTATGAAAATTTTACCATGTGTACTCTATGGTACTTGAATATTTTTGGTGAATTTTTATGAATTTTAGATGTGTACTTTATGATTTATGGACTTTTGATTTGATTTTTCCCGTTTAGTGTATATTTTCGGGTGCTATTTCAATTTTTGTGAGGGATTGGCTCGAGGGAAAATTATGAAAATATTATGATTAGCGTTCCATGCTATGTTGTATTTGTTTGTAAATTTGTATGAATGTTGGATGTGTATTCTTTGAGTTATGAATTTTTGAGTGGAATGCTATGTTTGGTGTAGTTATGATTATTCGTACGCATAAATTAAATATTTATCATGTTTGTGATAATTTCATACATTAAAATAGTAAGGTGTTTGTTATGATTTATTGGAAACTTGTGAAAATTGTTTTGGGTGGAATTGAGCCTTATTTTGATTATGTTTTTGTTAGTATTGTGAAATTGAGCTTCTTTGAAAATAGAAATGTGATTTTGTGGATTATACGATTTCAATAAGTTATGTTTATGGGGAAAAAGGCTTATGTCTTGACTGAGGCTATTATATAACATTCTAGGGCTATGGCCATAGAAGTAGTTGTCTTTGTGCTTGGAGCTGGTTGATACCTTGAATGGGCATTGCCCGGTTCCCCAATTGACTCTTCAGTTTGTATTATTTGGAAGCTATATGGGTCCCTGGTACTCTAGGATGTAAATGTGATTCAACAATTTATGATTTGAGGATATCTACAAACTTTAGAGCGTTGGGTGCCTGGTTAGTACCATATGAATGAGTTGTAACTGGTTCACTATCGGTTGGAACCTTATGAATGAGTTACAGCTGAGCCACCAGGATGTGTTAGTCACCCTTTTGTTATGATGGTTCTTTGTGAGAGTCATGTGTTGATTTTCCCTAAACTAAAAAAGTTTGCATTCGGTTAATAATATGTGATATGTTATGAAATTGGATTTAGACTTTGGATATGTCTTGAGATTAGTTTTGACTTGGATTTGGATTTTGGATTTGGTTTTGGATTTGAAGGATCATTCGGGATATTTATAGAATTATGATTGATTTTGAAACATATGTGTGATTGCTAAGTATGTTTACATAAATATATCATGGTGGATGGCAAGTATATGAATTTCTGTAAGGAATATGCTTTATGTATACGTCAAGTATGGTTACGGGTAGGCTATTTGACTTAGCAGGCTGTGGTTTTCTTTTGGACTCCAATGAGGATTAGAAGCTCAAAAGACATGGTTGGTATGGGATGACCATGGTTAGTTTAGTAAATAGACTAATAGCAAAGCTTATGGAGGGACGTAAGTGAAAATGAGAATCCTTGAAACGTACCTGGTATGAGACAGGTACGGCTAAGTTTGTCGAATTGCCTACCTCATAATATAAATGTGTATGTGTATTTGTGATATTTGTGAATGTGTTAGATGTGAAAGATATGAGTTTATTTCGATTTTTGGAGCTTGAGCACGTTCTTATGTCCCCTTCTATATGTCATATGCTATGCCCTGTTTATATGTCATAAGATGTGCGTATTGTGATTATGTGAACCTAATAATGTGCAAAATATAACAACGGGGAAGGTAAGGATTATTCATTGGGCTCGGAGAGCTTATGATCTCGCCATTTTTCAGGTTTTTGGAAGCAAAAAGGGATCGTAAGAGCATTAAGAAAGCTAGCTAGTTGTGAAACACTTTTGAAGAACTTAGTTGGAAATACAGACCTCGTTGTATGTTTATGTTATGAGTTATGTCTAGTAAATTTAAGTATAGGATTGAACTATGTAGGAATATTATGGATATGGTTTAAGTATGTATGTAAATGCATGTTTTAGAAGTACCCTACCCAAACTTTAATCAGATTTCGATAAGAGCTTCCGCTGCTATCACCCATTAACAGGTTAATTAAGTCGAAGAAATTTAGAGAGCCTTGTGAGTGTTCTTAATCGAACATTCAAGGCGGTGATGCGCCTGCCCCCTTCGGGTAGGGCGTTACAGTATGTCAGGCTGTGTGAATCTCGATGCAGATTTTGACGGAAGATTTTGATGAAAAGTTGGTCCGTCAAAAATTACTGCTGAATTTTTGATGGGCTCATCAAAAAAATTGCACTATCATTACAAAATTAAACCCCTAGATTTGTCCAAATTTCCATCACAAAATTAAACCCCTATATTTCCCCCTCTCCCCGAATAGCGCCCCCCACCCCCCTCTATGTAGTGCTTGCTCCTTCCCTCTAGATTTCTTCTTCCTCTCTCCTTTTTGAGCCATCTGTAGCTACTCTTTTTCACACTTCAACACATATGCAAAAGCCATCTTTGTGCCTTCAACCCACAATTCCACTACCATCATTCCACCACCACCGTGGCACAATCACCAAAGAGATTTGAATCTGCCATTGAAGGAGAAAGGAAGCCATTAAAGCATCTCTGCCACCAGATCGATGTATCTGCACCATAAGCAACGATATGGGTTAGATTTAGACTTCTCATTTGGTAATCCTGCTCTTTCTCAATATCTTAGATTTGAAGATTTTGATTATATCCTTCTCTCTTCCTCTAGCATCATGTCTCTATTTTTCAGATCTTTAATTTGGATTTGAAATTTAACAATTTCAAATCCCAAATTCAAGAATCAAAACTTGAAATTTTCGGAACTAAAATTTGTCATCAGAAGAGTATTGTTTTCTAATTTGAAAAATTCAAGAACTGAAATTAAAATGTTTGAATTTCAAATATTAGATCCAACTATAAATGTTTTGGACATCAATTCGAATTTCAAGTTGCTAAATTGAGATCTCAACAAAGGCAATTTTTTTTCCTTCGTTTTCATAGAAGATTATAAGAATACAAGAATGGAGAAGATTTAGAGAAATCAATGCAAATTCTCTCCTTTTCCCCCCTTTCGATGGAAGCATTTATCTATGGTTGATTTTTATATTTTGTTATAATTTTTAGATAATTTTTTGTCGACATTATTAAGGAAAAAAACAGAGCTTTAATATTTATAAACCCCAAGTACAAGGTGTATCGCTGAGTACTTGGAGTGTCGTCCGCAGGGAGTTATATTTCAACTACCAGGGCTAACGAAAGCGTCTCGAGTTAGGCAAGATCAAAAGGGAAAGAGGGTAGACTAAACTACGCTAACAACCATAGAAAAAGTGACTTGGAGTTGTGATTTGGATAATGGATGAACCAACTAATCGAGACGAGTCCTAACCTACCCAAACTATATCATGAACTAAAGATGGTCGGTTGCACCATTGAAAATCACGCAAACCCTCTCTCAAGGGTCATGAGCTAGTCTAATTAGCCTAACCACCTATTTTCATGGGGTTAGCCTAGTTAGATCACAAAATTAGCAACCCTCGGACCTAACTCAGTTTGGATACTATTTTCATATCCCGAACTCGGCTATTTCCTCTCCCACACTAGCTAATTGACCTCATATCTCAGCATAAGTTAAACGCCTAAAATTATGGATGAAAGCTCTCTCAATCATTTCATCGAACACTTGGCAGGCGTGAGAGAAAACTCTAAGTTCTAAGCATGGATTGGGTATGGTTAGGCTAAATACAAGACTAATTAGCCATCAAGAGGCTAATCACAATCCAAGCCAACACAATCTACCAACTAAACATCATAAACACATGAAAACCTAAACTAACAAACAAGAACATAAACTTGAACAAGAGAAGAAAGAGAATGAAATAAAACGAATCTAAACAACTAAATAAACATGAATTAACAATGAAAACTAAACATTGAAACCAAACAAAACAAATACAAGAATTAAACTGACAAAACATAAACGAGAACAAGATATGAAATAAAGAGAGAAGGAGAAAGAAAATTTAGTCTTGAATTGATAGAAGGAACTTGAAATACAAAGGTTGAATCCAAGATTACAATCTTTAATCCTAAACTAATCCTCCTCTTGAGGTTTTATTTGCTAAACTAATCCTAAAATCTAACCTAAGAATCGCCAGAGAGACGCCCCAAGCGAACCCTGTGCGACCCCCGTGCGACCCCCTGGAAAACTGGTTGAAAAGAGCTTTTTATCGCGGAAGCAGGCCTCGATGCACGACCATGCCAAGACGCACGGCCGGGCATGCGCCACCATGCATGGTCAGACGCACGGCCATGCGCCTGGCCGTGCTGGCCGTGCGTGGCTTCGGCCACCGGTGCACGGCCGTGCCTTCCTGCAGGTTGGCCGTGCACTGTTCTTCTCTACTTTGTTTTGCTCCCGGGGCTTGTCGAACCTCTATTCCACATCGAAATGCATCCCAAATGCCTCATTTCTTATTGAAATTGGTGAGTTTCTCATCTCTTTGGCAAAACTCCTAGAAAACAAGCAAACCAACCAAATAAGTGCTTTATGAACTGAAAGGGGCAAATTTGACCCTTTCTCCTTAAGATTCGACATGAAAACTATGAGAAAAGTGGGTTAAATAAGGCGTAAAATGAGGTCAAATATCGATGCAACAAATACCCCCACACCTACCTTTTGCTCGTCCTTGAACAAAACGAAAATAAAAGCTAAACTAAACAGCTAACTCACTTTCGTAGGAATCACAGTTGCATTTAGCATATGCAACAAGCCCTTTAAACCCCTTGGTTTCCCCAAGTGGACGAGTAAGGTCTCGTGAGGGTTTGCAGAAGATATACCCCCAAAATCTCAAAAAAGGAAAAGCAAAGAAAAGACAAACAAAAATCGAAAAATAAAAATAACAAAACACAATATATATATGGGGATAAACTGTACACAATCGAATCAACCAAAACCCCCTAGTAACTCAAGTATCAATCAGTGCACAAGTATTATATGCATTTCAGGACACATCATCTCAAAGAATGGCATTTAGACATTAGCTTTTCACCCCACGACGCATGAAAACATTGAATCCGTCCTGGTGTCTGGTGTGTAAGTGTATCATCACCTTAAGACTTTGGTTTATAGAAATCAAACTCAATCCCACTTAATTGACACAAGCTACCTTGTTGAATTGCTAGTATGGAAAACAAGCTTCCCCAGTAGCAGTATTGCCTCAAAGAGTAGCACCCAGTAGTGCATGCCTCAAAGGGGTATGTATTTGTCATTCTAAACTCTTTTCTTCCCCACCTTTTTTTCTTTTTTTCTTCTTCTTTTTTTTTTTTCATTCCAAACTCTTGCCACGTCTCAAAGAGATACACCCAGTAGCGCATGAGTTTGTTTGTTTTTGCTTTTGTTTTTGGAAAAAGGGGGTGCAAACATATATAAAGGGAATTGTGTAGTAGACAAGTGGGAGAGCCGATCATGAAAGACTAAGAATGTAAGATGATGATAATACATAAATTAAGACTAGATTGAAAAATTACAATGGACTGTTAGGGTTAGAATTAATGCCTAAAATGACAGACTTGGGACGAATATCTATTATGCACATTATACTTACATACGAGCTAATAGCTAAGGTACCGAAGATCAAGGCTGATCAAAATAGTACAAAACTCCCTAAATCCAAGAAAAGGGAAAAATTATACAAAAAGGAGAAAAAATGAAAAAAATTTATACAAAAAATGAAAAATTTTCACCCAAAAAAAATAAGAATAAAAGGGGAGATGACCCCACCCTCACACCTAAATCTCACAATGTCCTCATTGGGAGCTGAGAGTCATCACTAACTACAAAACACACAAAAACAAAGAGAACAAAATCGCACACAAGACACACAAAACAAAACAAACACACACAAGAATACTAAACCTGCACATATATACACAAGTTAGCACACTCTCCCAAGAGTACTCACCAAATCAAAAACAAGACCACACATATATACAGAACTAACCACCAAAAACAAAGATATACCAATCCATCAACACCACTAATCACAAAACACAAATGTGCACAACAATACAAAAATGGTGATCATAACCATCAATGGCTCAACAACATCCCAAATTTCACCTCAAGATGATCACCAACAAAAACACAATCCTAATATCCACAACTAAACAAAAAAAAGAAAAAGAAAGAAAATAAAAAGAAGGAAGAAGAGTTAGAATGAGTGTACCAGGTTGGATACTGATTGTATCCGAACTATTCAACAAGGGCGCAAGGAGCATCAGCCACTCCTTGTCTCTCAAGACACCAGCTGCCAACTCAGATGCAGTTAATGCTCGTAGGAGCTTATCGAACACCTGAGCATGCAACTCAGATGAATGTAAGTAAGAGCACACAAAGATAAATACACGCATAATAATAACTGCTCTCCTAAACTTATCAAATGCGTTGGAGAAATCAGTAGAATAGTCAAAGGCAATAATCAACACGATTTTTCCAGGCAGATGCTCTAGGTACAGATTGTAAGGATCAAGAGAGGGGTTATACCCTCTAAAGGTACCTAGAGTCTCAGAACAGTCAACCTCATTCCCCTCAAGTATCACATGAGAATCAATAAGTAACATATCACAACACCCAGGGGAAGGGAAGGGTCGTGAACATGAAGAAGAAGTATTGAATGTATCAAGAGAGTTAGGGGATATATTATCAACAAAATCAAGACTAGTTGGCCCCGCAACCACAACATCCGCGCATGAAGTCCGTGTGGGAGTGTCATGAAAATCATACACCTCAATAGAAACATCGCTGGACTCAGACCAACTATCATCCTCATCAACACTAGCGCTAACACCGAAGGTCTCACCTAACTCGAACTCCGTTGGTTGAGCTAAAGGGGAAGGTGTATCAAGAAAAGTCAAGATGAGTGCAGTGTTGTTCTTATAAGGACTAGGTAAGGATGGAGCAACAATAGGTAAAGTAGTCAAGGGAGGGTCAATGACTTCACCTAGTTCGGACTCTAGAGGAGGGAAAGACGCACCATCATCACTCAGATTGACATAAAGTCTAGAAGAACTAGAACTAAGGTCAGTCTCAGGTGATAGGTCATACTCCTGCATTTTATTAGCAAACTCAATTTGTTGCTCATTCATTGTCTCTATCATATTGCTAAGTCTAGCAAAGCCTTCATCAGAAATATAATAGGGACAAGAATTACTGGCATGATCAGAACAATGATACATTTTGCACACAGGAGGAGCATAATCAGGGATGCAAGGGGGTGGGATGTATGAATTAGGGCAACTAATCTCATATTCATAAGTATCCCAAGCCAACCAATCAAGAAAATCCCAAGCTTCGTTAACATTTTTAGCAAAAAAATTCCAATATTCTAAAAGAGTATGGGTCTCATAATTCACACCCTCATAAACTGTATTCAAAATTTCCCACTTTTCCAAATTAAAATCACAATGAGCAAGAAAAGCATGTAATCTATCATAGTATCTCCAAAACAATTCATGCTCATATTGAGGAAAGTGGGAAAACGACATTTTTTTTTTCAATTTTCAATTTTTTTTCCAAAATAAAAGCCTAGTCTCGAATGCCCAAGTAAGCTCTGATATTGGAAAGCGCCAACTCCCCGGCAACGGCGCCAAAAGCTTATTAGGGAAAAAAATAGAGCTTTAATATTTATAAACCCCAAGTGTAAGGTATATCGTTGAGTACTTGGAGTGTCGTCCGCAGGGAGTTGTATTTCAACTACCAGGTCTAATTAAAGCGTCTCGAGCTAGGCAAGATCAAAAGGGAAGGGGGTAGACTAAACTACACTAACAACTATAGAAAAAGTGACTTGGAGTTGTGATTTGGCCAATGGATGAACCGACTAATCGAGACGAGTCCTAACCTATCCAAACTATATCACGAACTAGAGATGGTCGGTTGCACCATCGAAGATCACGCAAACCCTCTCTCAAGAGTCATGAGCTAGTCTAATTAGCCTAACCACCTATTCTTATGGGGTTAGCCCAATTAGACCACAAAATTAGCAACCCCTGGACGTAACTCAATTCGGATACTATTTTCGTATCCCAAACTCAGCTATTCCCTCTCCCACACTAGCTAATTGACCTCACCTCTCAGCATAAGTCAATTGCCTAAAATTATAGATGAAAGCTCTCTCAAGCATTTTATCGAACACTTGGCGGGCGTGAGAGAAAACTCTAAATTCTAAGCATAGATTGGGTATAGTTAGGCCAAATACGAGACTAATTAGCCATCAAGAGGCTAATCACAATCCAAGCCAACACAATCTACCAACTAAACATCATAAGCACATGAAAACCTAAACTAACAAACAAGAACATAAACTTGAACAAGAGAAGAAAGAGAATGAAATAAAGCGAATCTAAACAACTAAATAAACATGAATTAACAATGAAAACTAAACATTGAAACTAAACAAAACAAATACAAGAATTAAACTGACAAAACATAAACAAGAACAAGAATGAAATAAAGAGAGAAGGAGAAAGAAAACTTAGTCTTGAATTGATAGAAGGAACTTGAAATGCAAAGTTGAATCCAAGATTACAATCTTCAATCCTAAACTAATCCTCCTCTTGAGGTTTTATTTGCTAAAGTAATCCTAAAATCTAACCTAAGAATCGCCAGAGAGACCCCCAAGCGAACCCCGTGCGACCCCATGAAAAACTGGCCGAAAAGGGCTTTTTATCGAGGAAGCAGGCCCCGACGCACGGCCGTGCGCCACCACGCACGGTCAGACGCACGGCCATGCGCCTGGCGGTGCTGGCCGTGCGTGGCTTCGGCCACCGGTGCATGGCCGTGCCTTCCTGCAGGTTGGTCGTGCATTGTTCTTCTCTACTTCCTTTTGCTCCCGAGGATTGTCGGACCTCTATTCCACCTCGAAATGCATCCCAAATGCCTCATTCCTTATTGAAATTGGTGAGTTTCTCGTCTCTTTGGCAAAACTCCTAGAAAACAAGCAAACTAACCAAATAAGTGCTTTATGAACCAAAAGGGCAAATTGGACTCTTTCTCCTTAAGATTCGACATGAAAACCATGAGAAAAGTGGGTTAAATAATGCGTAAAATGAGGTCAAATATCGGTGCAACAGACATCTTGGTTGTTTTTCTTTGTTTTTGTTTCGTTTTTCAGTGGTTTATTTTAAGCCAAAAAAAAAAAACGGAGAAGGGGTGAGGTAGCAGGTTAGAGTTATAGCTTATCAGTATAATTGTATGAGCCTAGGAGGGAAAAATGTGGGGGAAATACATTATGTTTAGTATTTCTATAAATTTGTTCTAGACTTTGTGTTGGTGTTAGATTGTATCAATTAATTGGGCTATTTGTAATGTTTTCATATTTTTATAATAAAAAAAATGAAATGTATAGATATTTTGTTCTGATGAAGGAAAAGAATTATATGAAGTTCAAACTTATATTCAAAATATTTATTTCAGATTTGAAATTTGAAATTTTTTTTAATATGTGAACAAAACAAAATGGCTCCACCTAGCATCTTCTAAAAATAAATATTTTCTTTTTTTTGAAATTTAAGACAAATACGTGCCGGATTTTTGGATGGGCCCCATCAAAAATTTGACGGAAAATACAACCTCCATCACAATTTGTGATGGAATCCCTCACAAATTTCCATCAAAACTTTGACACCAACTTGATATCTCAAATCTTTGGGATTGCGACAGGCTATCTTTTCGACATCAAAAATCCCATTAAAGTTTTTGACGAACTGTTAGTCCGTCAAAATTTCTTTCAAGATCGTATCGACAGATTGTTAGTCCATCGGTATGGCCCGTTAGCTGTAATTTTGATGGTCAGTCAGTCCGTCAAAAATTTTCCGTAAGTATTTTTAACGGGTAAGTCAAAATAGCCATTTCGACCAGTGGTTTTTGACGAATGTAATTTCCTTCAAAATGTTCGTCAAAAAGCCACTTTTCCATCAAAATATATATTTTTTCTGTCAAAAATTCTGTCAAAAAGTAAGCCTCATTCTTGTAGTCATCATCACAATATCGTTTAATACCCTAAGCATGTGAATCAACGAATAAACTTCCTCAAACTCACTAATAGACAAATAAGGATCTTCAAAGCTGTAAATTTGGGAACTATGCCAATATAATCAAGGTTAAGCTCGAATGTCGCATCCTTAGGGATATGAAGGAGGTCAAAACATGATTGTGAGAAAGTTTGGGGAGGATAGAAGTGATCCCTTAATAAGCATGATGGGTTAGATTCCGAAAAAAGTGTATATTTTGATGAAAAAGTCGTTTTTTTGCCAGAAATTACATCCAAAAAAACCACTGGTCGAAATGGCCATTCAACCGACCCGTCAAAAATTTTGACGAGAAATTTTTGACGGACCAGTTTTGATGGATATTTTGATGGAAAAGACAGCCGGTCAAAATTCCAACTAAATGATATACCAGGTTCTAGTGACATTTTGACGGAAATTTATGACGGAGTCCGTCACAAATTTTGACGGAAATAGTATTTTCTGTTAGAATTTTTTGACAGGGTCCGTCAAAAAATTCCATCGGCCATTATGAATTTTTTTTGCTTTTAATTGGAAATGTGCCATAATTAAATGTCATTGAAAATTATGCAACATGGAATAAAATGAACCAAAGAATACAGTAAAATTAGTGCCATAATTTCATTGAAAATTTGATAACATCGATAAACATTAAAATACAGTAGTAGTTGCATTGTTCTAAAATTGTTATTAACTAGTAAAAACATAAGTGCTTTTCCCACCTCTTGCTCTCATCTCTCTTTCCATGTTTGTGAACTTATAATTACAACCCAAAATCACAAATTGAGAGAAGTACAATTCAAAATCACCAAATTGCAACCCAAACATCCATAATGAGAAATATAATCCAAAATTACAACCTATATGAAGACCAAGTCAACCCAAGTAACTTCAAACCTGCAACATGAAAAAGTAGGAAATATATTAAAACAATTATCAGAACTAAACTAAGATATCAATCCTTAGATCCTAAACTTAGATATCAATCCTCAGCACCCAAAAATCTATCCTTGAAGCTAGTGACTTATTCGCACACCTTCAAAAAAAAGTTATCTTCCTGTTCAATGGCACAGTTGAATTGAAAATATTAATTTAATTGTAGGTCTAAATTTTTAAAATTGAACTAATGTGTTTGAAAAGTTGGAGCTAATTTTTTGAATTTTCGAAACTTATTCCTGAAAAATTTAGGAAAATTGCTCCTAACTTTGGACATATCAGATATGAAATTTCGAAAATTTTAGCTCTTAAATTTTGAGAAGTTCAGCTCTAAAATTTCAAAAAAGTCAGATGTGAAAAATTTTCAAATTTCACATTTGAAATTTGGAAAATTTTAGATCTAAAACTTCCGAAAATTCAAATATGAAATTTCGAAAAGTTTAGATCTAAAATTTTGAAATTTTTAGATTTGAAATTTAGGAAATTTCAGATGCTAGACGAACGAGTAACGGGGGAAAGGTGATCTAGAAACTTTGGTGTAGGAAGCAAATATCTCGCCAAAAATTAAGTGAGTTCAAGCAAAAAAAAAAAATTTCCAAAAATTATGAAATTGCCACTCATATCATGAAATTTAAAGGTTCTAAAATTAGGTCTTGAATTCTAAAGCTAAACAAGGGAATAAAAACTAATCCTAAATTACTAAAAGCGAAACTAAAAACTGAAATTACAATACCTAAAACCTTAAAATTAAAACCAACATTACCTAGCTGATACCTCCTCTAGCGCTGTCTCAATTTATACTTGAAACTCTTCGATCTCGGCTCTTCAATTTCACTAGATGTGGATGGCGGAGATGGGAGATGAGCATTGTGCTGGCGCAGCAGGTGGTTTGGTGTAGTGGGTGCACAAAAGTTCGGTGGAAGGAGGGTGAAGATGATGGTGGAGGATGATCTGGATGGCGGATGAAGAGGAAGAGTAGACTGAGATGAGGGGCTTGGGGTTCTGTCTGGGCGAGAGGAGAGAGAGAGAGTGTGAGGGATTAAGAGAAAGAGTACGAGAGAGAGCTGAATTTACAGAGAGAGAGTGTGAGAGAGCTGAATTTATTGACAATCTTAACGGAAAATTCTGATGGGTCCCGTCAAAATCAATGCAGGTGGGCAGAATATTTGCAGAGATTTTGACGGGCCCATCGCAACATCTTGCACCCCGTCGAAATTTTCCATCCCTTTTTGATGTTCCGCCAAAATGCATAGTAAATGGTCAAAAGTTTTTTCAAGATCTGCGTTCGCAATATGGTTGTCAAAATGAGATTATTTTCATCAAAATTTCCATCACATATTTTGACAGACTAAAAACCCGTTAAAAAATTTCGTAAAAATTGCTCATTTGCATACAATGAGCCATAACTTTTGGGGTTTTCAATTTTTTTTTTGGAGTTTTCACATTTTCTATTTTTTTAATTTTTCAATATCATCAAAATAGGTAGCTATTCTATAACTCAAAAGGAAAAATAAAGAAACAATAAACAAGACTGCACTAGCACACAATGAACTAAAAGTGGGCATGTTTACAAGAAGTGACTTAATTTTGCGGCACAATCCTCGACAACATTGCCAATTTGTTGGTGAAGTTTTGGAGTGAGAAGCGTGAAATGTCATGCTCTAGGATGATGAGATATTTGCCTAAGATTATCTTGATTAATAATGAGATTTTGATTTGATTAACTAAACTAAACTACCCTAAAATGCAAATTTAATCTGACTTCACTATACATAAGGGTTTAAAGCATAATAATAACAAGAGAAATTAAACTAACCTAGCTAACAACTAACTAAGTACAATCAAATAACTCATAGCACATAAACAAGTAGTGATCAGGGCTCGGCATGGCCCGTGGCTCGACATGACCACAACACAATTTCAACACACCTTAAGTAGATCACCCACAAAAAGAAAATCTAGCCTAAATCACTACTAATTCCAACAAATAACAATAAAAATAAAGAGAGAGAAAGTTACTTACAAATAAGCCTTAATTGATGATGAAATTTCGATGATCAATGAGCTTCTTATCCACATTCAATCATCACAAAACCACAGTCAAGTCCCAATTTGAGCTTCTAGCATTGATTCTTCAAATTTGAAAATAACCAACCCAATATTGTGAAATTGATGATAAAGATTGAGGAAGATGAATGAAAAGAAAAGATGATTGGGTTTTGAGAGGTAGATTAAGGGCTCAAATCCTTTTGGATTAATCCCAAAATCTCCCCACAAACCCTAATACATCAAAATCTATATCTAGGAATGATTTTTGATTGCTTAAAAATAGAGTATTTAAAGAGATTAAGAAGAGAGAGGGTGGGATTGTGCACTAATGAAGAAGAGTAACAACAAAATTGCAAGAACTCAGTCAAAGAAATTTCTAAATTTCATTAATAGAGAGTAGAGTGTTTACAAAGGTTAAGCTAAAATATCTAGTCCCCTTTCATAGCTTAAACATCGATTTTTAAAAAACCGATAGAGTAGAATTGGCACAGTCATACCACATGGCACAGGGGCCCCGTGCCAAATGTCAATGCCTAAATTAGAGCTACCTAAAAACAAGAATGACACATTCGTGCCACATGGCATGATGGGCCCACGCCAAATCCTTGTCTGTTCTTCTTCTTAAGTGCAACAACTTCATGGCACGACCTGGATGGCTTGCACTCTCAATCAGCTAGGCTTCAAAGTGGTTTGGTCCTTATTCCCATTTGGAACTTTTTCTCTTCAGTTCCTATAAAACACAAAACACTAATAAATAGCTACGTAATGGTTATTTGTGAGCTAAAATCAAGCATGAGGGAGGTCAAAACTGTGTCGGTTGTGAACCTAACAAATACCCCTACACTTAGATTTTGCTCATCATTGAGTAAAACATGAGAAAATCACCTTTTTGTAGGCAAAACAGTTGCACTTAGCATATGCAACAAACTCTTTAAACTCCTTCGTCTCCTAGGTAGACGAGCGAGGTCTTGTGAGGGTTTAAGGAATGCAAACCCACAAAGTCTTTGAAGAAGAGAAAGGAAAAGAGAAAGAAAAAGGAAAATCTTTTTGGCTTTTTCACAGACTTTGGCAAAACAACATCTATGGAGTAATCATGTATTCCTTAAGTCAATAACTCACCCAAATGACCAAGAGACATAAAGCACATCCATAAGGTACACAATCAAGGTTTATGGCCCTCATAAATGACAACCATGCATTCATTCTAACACTTTTCATTGATGGGTAAGCTATGGTTAGCTCACTTTAGGTCATATGGAACCCTTGTCTCAAGTGTTTGAAATGATTATATGGTTGCACTCATGCTCATCGCCAAAGATGCACTCTACCATATGTTTAACCTAATTCTTATTATCCACCACTGGGATGCACATGCACTTTGATGATGAAGAGGACTTTTTGAAGGTTGTAATGGGATTCGAGTCAAGGGTTGAGAAAAGAATCAGCAATTTGAGAGTGATAAGCCAATTGGCCACACTAAGGAGCTAGCACATCCTCCACCATCAATAATCATTCCTTACAAATGCACACTTTACCCAATAACATGAAATGATGACTTGAGTGATCTAAATACAAAATAAACCTTTGATGCCAAGACTTTTATTGTATTTTTTATTTTCTAAAACAGTTGGCATGGAGGTTTGCATCCAATTAACTCATTCTCAATTGTGCACGGACTCAAGTCAATCACTACATTTTATTCTTCCCTTATTTATATAACACACCAAACATGCACTCCCTCACATCATTACCCAACCTCCTCATCATAGTGATACCCATTAGTCTTGGCTTAGGTAAGGACAATGTTCAAGGCCAAAGACTAATAGAGTGGATTACAACAAGAATAACGATAATTAAGGCTCAAAAGGGGTAGCAAGGAATACAATTATGCAAATGGGGAGGCCTTTTGGTTAATGTGGCTACAAACATACACAAAGAATGCATCTTTTCTCTCATCAATTATGCAACTGCAATACGTGGTTTCAAAGAGAGTTAGAGTAAATTCTAGAGAGTAATAACTTTTAGTGAGCCTCTCATAAAAGGAAACAAATGACCACAAGTGATAAAGTGATCCAATTAGGCTCAAAGCCTGACGGGTTCACATACCATACCTACTCATATATTAGGTCAAACCAAGCATATATTGCCAAGAATTTAGACCTCTTATCCATCATATGCGTCCTAATCATGTACTACTTGAATTCAAGGCAAAAAGAGATCATTGTCAACAAAGTCATGCATTTTCCCCTAAAATCTCTCTATTTACAAGAAAAATGAAAAATCTTTTTGAGTTTTCGAAAATTTTTCTCTCTTTTTTTCTTTTTTAAAAGTTATGGAGGATACCTACCCCCACACCTAAATTACATAATGTCCTCATCGAGGGAATAAGAGCCCTAAAAAGAAAAGAAAAGGAAAATGAAAAGGAAAAAGTATATACAAAGGAGAAAGAGGAGGATTTCCTTTGAATAAAATGAAAATGATCACACATGGATGCATATATATAATGCAAACGCAAGATTATTCTTTGTCTATGCTCCTTAGAGCCCATTGGAAACTCACTCAAATCCACCGCACGTGGATTGTACGATCACAACATCCACACATAATCCTCAAATGATAAGGCCAATCACAACCAAATTTCTCTTTACATGGCCATCAACAACCATAATATCACAACAATAGAGAATAAGGGATGGGGAGAAGATGAGATACAGAATTGATACTACTAACCTAAATGAGATACCCCTAATAAGTAATCATATACAATGACCCTTCTCAAAATGTAAGATGTTATGAAGAGTAAGTAGGGTTGGGGGATATAACTCACAGTCACTAAGCCTCATCAGGCCTCGGAGGTGGCCAAAAGTGTGGAGGAAATGGTGACAATGACGATGAGCTTCCTTGATTGCCCAGGAAGGTGTGGAACTGCTTCTCCAACTCCCAGCGCCTCAATTGTCAGTATATGAGGTCGTTCATCCTTCTTTGCTTCTTATACTCTCGAACCTCTTTGATGGACCGTTCTTACTCTCTTCTCATCCATATTAACTCTATCTCCTCTTGGCAGTGCATGAAGGCCCTAGAATATGTCACCCCCTGCTCAATAGATTCCATGCGCCTAGATATATGTTAAATGTCCTGTTTAACCTCGATGCACCCCCTCATAAGCCGACTACCTCCATTTGGAGGTTTGAGAAGGATTTGAGGAAGGTGGAGTCAAATGGCATTTGGATCGATGAAGAATACCCTCCATCTCAAAGGAGGGTGGTTGTTGATATTGTGGTTGGTGTTGTGGCATTAGTTCATCCTATACTTAGGTTCCATTGGCCTCTCAGTCATCGTGACCCTCTTCTTCACCTTCACCCTCATCATCACTATGCTCCTCTCTCATCATCACCCCCTTCACTATCTCTTGGCAACACCACATCTCGAATAATCACCCTGTCATAACTCCAATTCCTCTTTATTGATAATGGTGGTACGGGCCACATCAGGAGAAATGAAGAGGATTTGTTTGTGGGGGGGATATTTGTTGATGCCACCTTTTGTGTGACTGATGGTTATGTGGGCTAGGGTAGTAATGTCAAGGTTCCCTCCCAAGAAGTGAGACTTAAGGGTTCTAAATTTTCCACTATGGTTTAAGGCTTGGGCAATGGCGGTGATGGTCCCCCAACACCTATCACATTCTTATGGGTAGTCTTGGTCACTTCTAAGCCTGACAATTTCACCCGAACCCGATGGATACCCGCTTCACCCGACCCAAAAAGTCAGATGAAAACCTGACTAAATAGGTGAATTAAAGGGGTGATGGATAAACAGGCGATGGATCGGGTCGAATTCAGGCGATGGTCCACCCGACCCATCACCCGACCCGTCACCCACTTAACATACATATATATAGATATATATATATATATATATATATAGATATATATAATATATATATATATATATATAGATAGATACTAGATAGATAGATAGATAGATAGATATAGATACTATATATATATATAATCGTATATATCTATATATATTATATATTAGATATAATATATATATATAATATATATATATATATATATATATATATATATATATATATATATATATATAAGCCCTAATTTCTTCCACTTCTTTAGATCTGAAGTCTGAACATTTGAATACATTTAGGAAAATTATGACTTCTAATTAGTTTTTTTAAAATGATAGTCATCGGTCGGCGATGATCTCTATGGGGGTACCACTTGGCAGTTCATTGAACAGAATTGAAGATTTATGTCTTTCCCTTTCCAAACATTGTGTTACAGTTGACTCATTCTTTATCTCGAATTACTTGTTTGTGTTGAACATTTAGTCTTTGGACAATCCCCTCCCTTCCCCCCAAACTAGAAACAATTTATATTTGGCATATTTATCATTTGTGGTAATTGTTATGTTTAAGATTCAGGCATGTGGTTCCTGTTGGTTGTTTTGTATATTTTTAAATTGTCCAGGATTTTGAAACTTATTTGAGCGATAAACGAATAAAATAAGATAGAACACGTTTCATCCATTTCATCCGCTTATCACCCGCTTCATCCGCTGCAGGTGAGTGGACGAGCGGGTGACTGGTGGATGGATGCGGGTGGAGGTTCATTCGCTCCAAATCCGACCCATTCCCAGGCTTAGCCACTTCCACTAAACAGTGGATGATGAAGGATCCAGTCCGCATGAGTACTTGAGAAAGCACACCAAATAAGGAACAATTTTGCTTTCCTACATACGTTTTGGCTGTCATTACAGCCGAAGATGATATTAGTCATCAAATGTTGTACATCGTGGATGTTAATGTTGCATATATTAGTGGCTTTAGCTTGTATAGGGTCAAAGACTCAACGTCTCCCAATTTGAGCAAGTGATGTTTAACCAAACAAGGTCATATACTTTATGAACATTACCCAACCATTAAAAAAAAGAAGAGAAAGGAATGATAATGATGCAACCCGTGAAGAGTAAATGTTAGAAAGTAAAGTAGATCCCCATGAGGGACCTCATTTCGCACAGTTGTAGAAAACAAGTATAACATAAAACTAACGAATTGACAACATTAATAGGGTTTCTTTTTTTGGGGGTACAGGGAGAAGTTTAATGTAAATTAAGAATTACCTATAAATTAAGATGTTAGAGTATAAAATCTATTGTTGGACCTTCAACCATTAGTTTAAGTTTTTAGTTGAGTTGGTTCTTTAACATAGTATCAAACCTTTTTAAACCAAATGTCTCAGGTTTGAATCTCATCGTCCCCCAGATTTAATATTACAAACGGTAAGGGAGCCTTTGCATCCATGCTTCATGCCCAAAGGGCAAGGGGCATGTTAGAGTATAAAATTTATTTTTGAACCTTCAACCATCAGCTTACACTTTTAGTTGAGTTGGTTCATAATTAAACATAGGAATTACCTACGGTTATTTAGGACAAAGCTTGTACCTCTAATAATATCTGGGTGCTGGTATTAAGAAGAACACCGGATTTCAGCCAAGCATCACCTACATCATTAGTAGACTTAATACCTAATTGGCCAAAGTATATTTTTATAGCTACCAAATAAGAGCCAGCTACCAATCTGCACCCAGATAAATTCTTCAGATGCGAGGGGAAATGGTCAAATTCTTAGCTATGAAAATGTAGGCTTAAAAATAGACCTAAGTTTTGCAAAGACATTAGATGGAAACAGGTAATGGTCAAAATATTAAATTTTGGTATGACAATTTGCGTTAAAAATCTCCAGGAATTACATGACAAAGTGTCACGGGTATATTATTTGAAACATCATTTAGTGAATTTTTTTTTTTTGAGAAAAGGTAAGTATAACACGATAACATTAGACAAAGTCTCCCAGTGCTCATAGGTGTCTAATTGAATTAAAATGTTAAATAAGTGGGCATTTCTCTAATTACGATGAATATAAAGAAATTAAAGAAAGAGGAACTTGAATTAAAATCATAATTACAAGTACTCAGTGACCTATGATAAAATGTTCTAAAGTGCATAACATAAAACGTGCTAAAACGAAACCTGGTCATTTTAAACTTTATGGTCAACCGACAAAGAAGTTTTAGACAATATTATTCCAAGGTAAAATCATAGATTAACATTATAGATAATGTCACAACAATCATATTGGGCTGATTATATTCGAATATAGTTTAATCAAAAAATATAATATAGTTGAATACATTAACATGTGCAATCATTGAACTACCGAGCAACTGCTAAGAAAATTAGTTCAATCGAATGGTTGTGTATCATTAAACTACCTATTGATTAGTGTAGTTATCAATATTCACTGTATATATAAAACACAAAAACGTAGAATATGGTAACCAAAACAATTCGATGTTAGATGTTTAAACCTTTTTTTTTAACTGAAACCAAATTTTTTTCCCCTTTGGTTACAAAAATTCTATCATTAATCCAATATTTATGTAACTTTGGTAAAGTGTAAAATGCATACCCCATTTGTTCCATTTTAAATACTAAAAGGAAAAAATGTATATTTAAAAAAAATGCCAACGAATAGATAATTAAAGCGGTAGAAATGATGTTCTTTAGCTATGCATTTAATGAGTATTTTGGAGATAATTTAAGGACAAAATTAGGGTTGATTAGGAAGGTAAAAATGGAGCAAAGAAAGCATCACATCCGCATTTTAGATACAATTACAGTAGATAGGAGGAGAACATAACAAACAAAGGTTGGGTAAACACATATTGGGAGAGAGAATGATGGGATAAAAAAAGAAATGAGTTTCGACGTAACTAAGAAAAATTAATAGATGCAGCGGGAAGTAATAGAGATGAGAAAAAACTGATTTTTGTGATTTAAAAAAAGTAACTTTTTACTTTATTTAGTCTTCATGTTCATAGATATATATACATATATATATATACAACACCACCACCACCACCTCCCAATGTGGGCCCTGCTTACACGGGGTCTGGACAGATCCAGCTGTAGGCAACTATACCGCTACCAGTATTCCTATCCATAAAGAGGTTAATTCCAGATATATACATATATATACATATATATATATATATATATATATATATATATATATATATATATAGTATATATGTCCATGTACATACATATATATATATATATATATATATATATATATATATATATATATATATATATATATATATATATATATATATATACATACAAATATATATATATATATATATATATATATATATATATATATATATATATATATATATATATATATATATATATATATATATATATATATATATTTATATATTTTTATATATATATATATATATATATATATATATATATATATATATATATACACACACACACATATACACACATATATATATATATATATATATATATATATATATATATATATATATATACATATATATAATATATATATATATATATATATATATATATATATATATATATATACACATACATATATATATCTATATGTAGATACATATACATAAATATATATATATATATATATATATATATATATATATATATATATATATACACACAAACACACACACACAAATATATATATATATATATATATATATATATATATATATATATATATATATATATATATATATATATATATATATATATATATATATATATATACCATATATATATATATATATATATATATATATATATATATATATATATATATACACACAAACACATATATATATATATATATATATATATATATATATATATATAT
>JAKOGI010000865.1:355000-385607 GCA_029747015.1 Carnegiea gigantea | reverse complement strand
CTTTTAAACTTACTTTTTTTTGATAATCTTTATTAGTGAATAACTAGTTCTTAGCAGCCAATTCCAGCCAATATTAGCTCGTATTTCTGATGTTCAGTTTATTCAAAATAGACCCAAAGGTTAAAATGTTGAGGCCTATTTTTCTAAGTCTCAAACCCGTATGCTCCATTCTGTAACTAGCTCAACTAGGTGATCATTACATTTAAAAAAAAAAAGGATGATTAACTATGAAGTGAAATAGGCTTCACTAGCAGTAAAGTTTGTTCGGTTAGTATATGATTCATGATAAGTTTAATCCATGTATAAAATTTGAATAGATGTACAAGTATTACTAATGACCTAGATTAATATTACTTAGACCACAGTGTCACTTTATAGAAAATGATTATAATGGGAGCTAAATTTATTTACTTGTAATTTATAGACAGTTACGCATCAAAAGTTAGCAAACTATCAACATAAATATTTTGTGAGCAAAAATCACCTTGCAATACAATACAATAGTATACTACAGTTACACATTCATCACGTAGCAACCTGATTGACAACTGTGCAACATACAGATAGAGCACTGATTTGAAAGTAATAATTATGTCTATGTTAAGCCAAAAATCATGCATTGTTTTAATAATTATCTCGATTATATTATATATATTATTTCGTCTAATTTACTTTATTTTATATATTTTTCAGATTTAGCATTAATAAAATAAAGAGGAGAAGAGAGGACGTTAAAGTTCGGATTTTACATGCGGGGCTATCAAGTCGGTCCAAAAATAATGATTTATGAAAAATATTAATTATTTATTAGGATTAGGGTTACAAGAGTTGAAGAGAAGCTAGAATACTTGGGGGAGAAGGAGTCTAAGAAAAGAAAACCCTAGTCACTAAAGTCTAAGCCCATATCACACCTAGCCCTAACCTTTCTCACCATAAATCATCTACTCACCATATGATCATAATGATCTCACCTCACAAACACCTTACACACGCCTAACCCTAGCTACCTTCTCCTCCATAATACCTGTGCAGCCTTCTTCATCTCCTCACCCACAAACACACGCTAGCCTCTTCTCCTTCACAACTCACGGCTGCTCCATAATACGCATCACCATACTCCATCATAAATCATCATCATCATCACGCCTTCTCGTCTTACCGACGCCTCATCTAAGAAAGACAAACACGCCAGCCACTTCAATCACCCACGCCCAAGTAGACTTCTTTTATTCTCATTCTATTTTTTATTTTATTTTATTTTTTTCTTTTGTTTAGTTTATTATTAAACATGAAACCTTTGGTTAATTGTTATGATTTTATTTTTAACATGAGTGAGTAATTTCCTTATACTTAGTATAATCTATTTGAAACCATGCTAAATTAATTATTTTGAAACAAGTTCTATACTTTATTATCTAGTTGATTGTTATTCATGATTCTATAGCAATTAGTATTTATCGTTCATGATATTCGTATTATATTAATTAGAATACATGTTAGTTAGTTTAATACGAATTCATATAATAGTTTAAGAGGCTTTAATACATAAAAGTTATAGTCTTTTAGGCAATAGTATCACCCTAATTAATCATGAATGGATCAAACCCATCCCTTTTAATTATATTATCGTTATAGAACTTTGTTAAATCAATTTGCTAGTAAATTGGTTACAAAGCGTTAGATGATGTTTTTCTAATACGTAATACTCTAGTTTGATTAAATTCTTGAGCTGGTGTTAGGGTTATCAAAATTAGTAGGGTTTATATTAGGGCTGTACCTAAATAAACTATAATATAAGGAAAAATAGGGAAGATCTGCTGGTGGATGTCTTCTACAGTCTAACTCATGGATAAAAAAAGTTGATTTGTGTGTTAATGATAAATATTGATTTGCATGGTGGATATAAATTATGCTAAGTATTTTTCATAAATTTGGTATCTTTGATAATTATTTGTTGCGTTTCAGTTAATTTATTTAGTTGTCAATTTTTATTCGTCAATTTATAAGCTTTAATATAAATTTCATTTATCCTCCCAAAGGAGTAGTCTTTTAGGAGTGTCTTCGTAATATTAGATCAGTTAGATTTTGATTTTTAGTGTGATTATAATTTTTAGATTTAATTTATATTTTGTTTTGCCGCTTAATTACCGGTTTGTTAGAAATTAGGTTAAAAATAGTTTGTTTTGTGTTTTGCCAAGTTTTAATCCATCCTAGGGTTTATAGTGTCATATTCTACCTCTATTTAATTTCGAAAGTTTTGGAAATTATTTGATAATTTTTCAGAATTATTTCGTGAATTGGATATGTACAGGTTTTTATTTCAATAAGTCTGAAAATTACGTTTTTAATTTTTATTTCTTGTTTTTTAGGTCCTGTTAAGTCCAAAAAATTACATCCTGAAATCTGGGCAATTTTGTTATTTATTTTCGTATTTATATTAGTTTAGTTTATTTTTCTCAATTTTCAGATTTTATTTTCTGTTTTCATTTTCTGGAGTTAATTTTCTGTTTTAATTTTTCTAAAATTAATTACATATAATTTTGGAGTTACGAAGTCAGAATATTAATTTGGATTATTTTTTTAATTTTTAATATTAATTTTCTGCTTGTTATTTTTTGTTTTAATTTTTAGTTAAATATTGTGTTATTATTTCTGTTTTTATTTTTCCAGGTTATTTAGGATAGTTATTTACTGTTCTATTTTCAGAATTAAATTTAGAATATTTAGGAGCATCATTAGGTAGTTTTTCAGATTTTTATTTATTAAATTTGATTTATTTTAGAAATACAAAGAGAAGAAGCAATAAATTAGAGTAGTAAAATTATTGAGAATTAAACTAGCTTTTTGACATAATCTTTCCTCGTGGGATTGATTCCTACTTTCCTATGCTATAAATAATATTTATAAATCGAAGTAGTGATTAAATTTGTAACTCTATGACAAGCTATACAAATTTTGGCGCCGTTACCGGGGAAAGAAAATAAAATCGTTAGTTTACTTCTATTTAATATGACTACTTTTATTGTTTTGGTTTAACTCTAATATTTTATTTTTGTAGTTGCTGTTAATTTATGAAATTAAGGAGTGGTAACGAGATTGGAGAAGACAAGGAGCAAATGTTGGAAGCTAAAAACAAAGAAGGTTATCCTGAACCAGTAAGTCTTAAGATTAAAGAGGTAAGAATGCCGACTCTTCGGGAACTTGCTGCCCCTAATCTGGAAACCTAACCTTTGTCCATTACTTATACTACATTAGATAAATCTCTAAAGCTGAACTCTAGATTTAACAATCTGCTACCCAAGTTTCATGGATTAGTTGGAGAGGACCCTTGCCGTCATATTAGTGAATTCTTTATTATATGCTTTGCTATGGTGCCTGAGGGGATTCCTGAAGACCAAATTAGGTTGAGAGCTTTTTCTTTTTCTTTGCTTGGTAATACTAAAGATTGATTGTATTACATGCCTGCTGGATTTTTCTCTACATGGACTGCATTGCATAAATTATTTTTAGATAGATTTTTTCCAGCATCCCGAATTAGATCTATTAGGAAGGATATATGTGGTATCAAACAAATGAATGGGGAAACTTTTTGTGAGTATTGGGAAAGATTTAATAAACTGTGTGCTGGTTGTCCTCAACATCAAATAACTGAACAGTTGTTGATTCAATATTTTTATGAAGGGTTGCTTCATATGGATCGTAATATGGTCGATGCTGCTAGTGGAGGGGCTTTCGTTAATAAGACTCCAACAGAGGCAACAGATTTATTCAATTTAATGGCCCAAAATACTCAGCAATTTGGTGTTAGGGAGTCACAAATTAAAAGGGTTAATGAGATTGGTTCTAGTTCATCTGTAGAGAGTCAGTTATCTCTCATTACTACTATGTTAAATAAAATTGTTACTGGGGGAGTACAAAAAGCAGTCATATGTGACATTTGTTGTCTAGAGGGGCATCCTACTAATGCATGTCCTACACTACAAGAGGGAAATATTAATGCTGTCTATTCTAACCAAGGTCAAAGGAGGTATGATCTATATTCTAACACCTATAATGAAGGATGAAGAGACCACCCTAACCTTAGGTATGGCCCTAGCTAAAACCAATCCACCTGGTTTTGATCAAACATCTTGTTAACCTTCTAATCAAGATAGGACCAACTTCCTACTAGAATAAGTCCTTAAGAAGATGGATGATAGGTTCCAGAGTATGGAGACAACTCTTAAGCAGGTTCAAGAGAGACAGACTGCAACTAATACCATAGTTAGCAACTTACAGGCTGAAATGCAAATAGGTTACTATCTCAACCTTACCCTAACCCTAAGGAGAATGTTAGTGTCATGACACTTAGGAGTGGGAAAGAGCTAAAAGAACCTAGGAAGAGTAGAGAATTAGAACCTGAGTTAGAGGTCAAAGGGGCTGAACCAGAGTTAGATCCAGATTCTGATCTAACTACTAAGGAAATAGAAGAGAAGAAAAGAGAACCTTTCAAGCCAATTCCACCTTTCCTAGTAGATTTCGAAGCCCTACCTCTAAGGTGAATGAGGCTAACCAAGAGATCTTAGAGACATTTAGGAAGGTAGAGATCAATATACCTCTCCTTGGTGCCATTAAACAGGTGCCTCGTTATGCTAAGTTCTTGAAAGAATTGTGTACTACTAAAAGAAAGTTAGTAGGAAATGAAAAGGCAAGTGTGGGAGAAAATGTGTCTGCAGTTGTTCAAAGAAAACTCCCCTCTAACTGCAAAGACCCAGGTGTGTTTTCTATTCCTTGTAAAATAGGAAATCTTTACTTTGATAAGGCTATGCTTAACTTGGGTGCTTCCATTAATGTTATGCCTAGGTCTGTTTATGACAAACTGAACTTAGGAGAGTTAAAGAAAACCGGTATAGTGATTCAGTTAGCTGATAGGAGCAGTACTTACCCAGATGGAGTGTTAGAGGATGTCTTAGTCCAAGTGAATGAGCTTGTGTTTTCTGCTGATTTTTATGTGATGAACATAGGTGATGCATGTCATGATATTCCCATCTTGCTAGGTAGGCCATTTTTGAAAACAGATAGGACTAAAATTGATGTATATGAAGGAGCGTTAACCATGGAATTTGATGGTGAAGTGATTAAATTAAATATTTTTGATGCCATGAGATTTTCTGCTGATGTGAATTATGTGTATGCACTTGATGTTATTGATGAGTTGTCCCAAGATATTTATGACTTGTCTTATGAAGATGAATTATTTACTGTGCTTACTAAGAGTCTTGATCATGTTGAGTTTCAAAAAGTGTCATACCAGATTAATGATAATCTAGTTGATGTGATAGGGTCTTTGTTCCACTTGCAAGTGCAGAATAGACCTAACCAGCGTGAATTGCCTGAAAATCATGCTAAATTACTTCCCTCTAGCATTTTACCCCTTAAACTGGAATTGAAACCTTTACCTGAGAATTTGAAATATGCTTATTTGGGGGATAATGAGACTTTGTATGTCATCATCTCTAATGCACTTACACTTCACCAAGAGGAAAAACTTGTTAAGGTGCTTAGAGAACATAGCAAAGCAATAGGGTGGACTTTAGTAGACCTCAAGGGACTTAGCCCTACCTTATGCTCACAAAAGATCACATTAGAGAAAGAGGCTAAGCCTAAGAGGGATCCTCAGATGAGACTTAATCCACCTATGATAGAGGTAGTCTAGAAAGAAATTCTTAAGTGGTTAGATGCGGGAATAATATACCCCATTGCTGATTCTGAGTGGGTTAGTCCTATCCATGTGGTTCCTAAAAAGGGGGTAACAATAGTAGTGTAAAACAAGGAAGGTGAGTTGATACCTACTAGATTTCGGAGTGGTTGGAGAGTGTGTATTGACTATAGAAAACTTAACAAGGCCACTAAGAAGGACCATTTTTCATTGTCTTTTATGGACCAGATGTTAGAGAGATTAGTTGGGAGGTCATATTATTGCTTTCTAGATGGTTATTCAGGTTATATTCAGGTCCCTATAGCTCATGCAGATCAGGAAAAGACCACCTTTGCCTGCCCTTTTGGCACTTATGCTTTTAGACGTATGCCTTTTGGTCTATGTAATGCACCTGCTACATTTCAAAGATGTATGATGAGTATCTTTTCTGATTTTATCACCAAAATTATGGAAGTTTTCATGGATGATTTTACTATACATGATGATTCATTTGATGAGTGCTTACATCATCTTACTCTAGTGTTTAGGTGTTGCATTGAGACCAATTTGGTACTTAATTTTGAAAAGTGTCATTTCATGGTGGAGCATGGGGTAGTACTTGGACATGTAGTGTCATCAAGGGGTTTAGAGGTAGATAAAGCAAAAGTTGACGTCATTCAGTCTTTACCTTACCCCAGGTGTGTCAAGGATGTGAGATCATTCTTAGGGCATGTAGGGTTCTATAGAAGGTTTATCAAATATTTTTCTAAGATTGCTTCTCCTTTATGTGAAACTTGCTTGCAAAGGATGCTTCATTTGATTTTAATGATGATTGTATGAGGGCTTTTGACCAGTTGAAGTTGACATTAACTACTCCACTAATTGTGCAACCCCTAAATTGGGCCTTACTGTTTGAGTTAATGTGTGATGCTAGTAATAAGGCAGGGGGCACTTTTTGGTCAAAGAGTTGGGAAAGTATCTCATGTGATTTATTATGCTTCTAGAACTCTTGATTCTGCACAGTGTAATTACACCACTACAGAAAAGGAGATGTATGCTGTTGTTTTTTCTCTTGAGAAGTTCTGTCCTTATTGGGTGTTAAAGTTACTGTTTACTCTGATAATTATGCTCTTAAACACCTGCTGGAAAAGAAAGATTCAAAGCCCAGATTGATTAGATGGATGTTACTATTGCAAGAATTTCAATTGGAAATTAAAGATAAACCTGGAGCCAAGAACTTAGTTGCTGACCATCTTAGTAGACTGGAAACAGGGGAAAGTGGTAGTCCTTTTAGTTATTGTTTTCCTGATGAGACTTTGTATGCTGTCAGTAGTAGGTTACCTTGATACGCTGATATTGTAAACTACATAGTCCCCACAACTTTTCCTATTAACTTGCCTAGAGCTAAAAAAGAAAAGATAAGAGCTCAATCTAAATATTATGTTTGGGATGAGCCATATCTACAGAAATTTTATAGTGATCAGATAATAAGACATTGTATTGATGACAGTGAAATTCATTCCATTCTAAGCTTCTGTCATTCTTCAAAAAGTGGGGGATATTTTGGACCTAAAAGAACAGGACATAAAGTTCTTAAGTGTGGATTTTATTGGACTTCTATTTCTCGTGATGCTTATGAGTTTTGTAAAGATGTGAAGCATGCCAAACGACTGGAAATTTATCAAGAAGGAATCAAATGCCCTTATATAATGTTTATGTTTGTGAAAATTTTGATGTATGGGGTATTGATTTCATAGGACCCTTCCCCCCTTCTTTTGGGTACACTTACATTCTTGTACTTGTTGACTATATATCCAAATGGGTAGAAGCTGTAGCTACCAGAGCTGATGATGCTAAAACTATGGTGAAACATATTAAATCTCTCATTCTGCATAGATATGGAGTGCCAAGAGCAATCATCAGTGATAAGGGGACTCATTTTTGTAATAGAACTTTAGGTGCCTTGTTAGCCAAATATCATGTGACTCATAAGGTATCTACTAGTTATCACCCCTAAACAAATGGTTAAGCTAAAATATCTAATAAAGAAATCAAGGGCATACTTGAAAAAGTAGTTAGGCCAGATAGGAAAGATTGGAATCTTAGGCTAGATGAGGCTTTTTGGGCTTATAGGACTGCATACAAGACCCTTATTGGTATGTCACCTTATAGGTTAGTGTTTGGGAAGCCATGTTATCTTCCTGTTGAGATAAAATATGAGTCATATTGGGCTGTGAAGCAATGTAATCTTGACTATGAGTTAGCAAGAAGAGAACGTAAATTGCAGTTGCAGGAACTAGAAGAGATTCCCTTGGAAGCCTATGACAATTCAGTCATTTATAAAGGTAAAGCCAAAGCATTTCGTGATGCTAAACTTGTCAGAAAAGAATTTCAGGTAGGTGAGAAAGTGCTATTATTCAATTCAAAATTGAGACTCTTTCCTGGTAAGTTAAACTCTAGATGGCTAGGACTTTTTATGGTAGTAAAGACTTATCCACATAGTGCTGTTGAGATTAAATCCTTTGCTACTAACAAGATTTTCAAGGTAAATGGTCACAGGGTAAAGCACTTTTATGAAGGAGATCAGGTATGCTTAGTGGAAGACATCCAACTAGAGGATCCATGAGCTCGTTTGCGTCGAGCCAACGACTGTAAACAAAGGCGCTGGTTGGGAGGCAACCCAACGTTTTTAGGGAAGTACCCACTTAATTTTACTTTTATTTTTGTTATTTCTATCTTTTTGCATGCATTAGGGACAATGCATGAATTAAGTGTGGGAGGGTGTATCCTGCATTTAATTCCTGCAGTATTTATTCTGAAAAAAAAATTTTTTTTATAAATAATGCATGATATGAGTTTATGCTAGGCTTGCTTGCTTAAAAATTTTATTTTTTTAGCTATTTATAGTTTATGAGTAAAGACTTCTGAGCATGCTAGCTGTCTTTTAGAGAAGTTTGAGTTGATCCTCATATATCTCTTTAATGAGTAACTGTCATGATTGTTCATCTTATTTGATCATGTATTTTATCCGCTTTAGAGGTAATAAAATGACCTAGCCCATTTCTTAGACTATTGAATTAGCAGAATAACTCAAAAAAAAAAGAAAAAAAAAGAGAGTTAAAGTCGAGAATGATAAGTATCCCTTTGAGGCATGCGTTACTGGGTGCTACCCGTTGAGGCAATACTGCCACTGAAAAGCTGGCTTCCCATACTAGTGAGTCAATAAAATAAATAAAAATAATGATGAAAATAAAATGTTTGCTCCAGCACCTCTACTCGAGTGAGTGTGAGACAGGGAGTGTTTAACTTCTAGGACTCTATATGGGCCTCGAATATGTGCGCAAGTGGAGTTAGAAGGAAAAAATATATATATAGAAGAAGAACCAGAAAAAGTACAAGGCAAGTTTATAATCAATTTCAATGAGTTATTCTTTCTAGATTAATTGTCTCTATAGCCATACCGTGCCTCAATTTTTCTATCACAAATTTTTTAAACCTCTTGATTGATGTATGCATATTTAAAAGAAATGAATAATTATAGATCTTATTACTTCATTATAGAAATGTTGTGAGGTTGATGAATAAACTCTTTGATGGTAGTTGGATGTCTAGTAGTTACTCATTTATTTGAGGAAAACTAATTAATTTTCAATGAAACTGTTTTTAAAGCAAGCTAATGCCTAGTATGAATATTATAGTTGTGCATGACTTTATAAGAAAGGAAGAAGGTCAGTTTTAGGTCGAGTCTAAGATTTCTTTGCACGAAGACGTCCAAAGTCTAAGTGTGGGGGAATTTGTTAAGCCAAAAATCATGCATTGTTTTAATAATTATCTCAATTATATTATATATATTATTTTGTCTAATTTATTTTATTTTATATATTTTTCAGGTTTAGCATTAATAAAATAAAGAGGAGAAGAGAGGACGTCGAAGTTCGGATTTTACATGCGGGGCTATCAAGTCGGTCCAAAAATAAAATATTAATTATTTATTTGGGATAGGGTTACAAGAGTTGAAGAGAAGTTAGAAGACTTGGGAGAGAAGGAGTCTAAGAAAAGAAAATCCTAGTCACTAAAGCCTAAGCCCATATCACACCTAACCCTAACCTTTCTTACCATAAATCATCTCCTCACCATATGATCATCACGATCTCACTTCACAAGCACCTTACACACGCCTAACCCTAGCTACCTTCTCCTCCATAATACCCATGCAGCCTTCTTCATCTCCTCACCCACAAACACACGCTAGCCTCTTTTCCTTCACAACCCACGGCTGCTCCATAATACATATCACCATACTCCATCATAAATCATCATCATCGTCACGCCTTCTCGTCTTACCCACGCCTCATCTAAGAAAGACTACCACGTTAGCCACCTCAATCACCCACAACTAAGTAGATTTCTTTTATTCTCATTCTATTTTTTATTTTATTTTATTTTTTTTGTTTAATTTATTATTAAACATGAAACCTTTGGTTAATTGTTATGATTTTATTTTTAATTTGAGTGAGTAATTTTCTTATACTTAGTATAATCTATTTGAAACTATGCTAAATTAATTATTTTGAAACAAGTTCTATGCTTTATTATCTAGTTGATTGTTATTCATAATTCCATAGCGATTAGTATTTATCGTTCATGATATTCGTGTTATATTAATTAGAATGCATGCTAGTTAGTTTAATACGAATTCATATGATAGTTTAAAAGGCTTTAATACGTAAAAGTTATAGTCTTTTAGGCAATAGTATCACCCTAATTAATCATGGATGGCTCAAACCCATCTCTTTTAATTAGATTATCGTTATAGAACTTTGTTAAATCAATTTGCTGGTAAATTAGTTACAAAGCGTTAGATGATATTTTTCTAATACATAATGCTCTAGTTTGATTAAATTCTTGTGCTGGTATTAGGGTTACCAAAATTAGTAAGGTTTATATTAGGGCTGGACCTAAATAAACTATAATATAAGGAAAAATGGGGAAGATCCGCTGGTGGATGTCTTCTACAGTTTAACTCATGGATTAAAAAAATTGATTTATGTGTTAATAATAAATATTAATTTGCATGGTGGATATAGATTATGCTAAGTATTTTTCATAAATTTGATATCTTTGATAATTATTTGTTGCATTTCAGTTAATTTATTTAGTTGTCAATTTTTATTCGTCAATTTATAAGCTTTAATATAAATTTCATTTACCCCCGCCCAAAAGAGTAGTCTTTTAGGAGTGTCTTGGTAATATTAGATCAGTTAGATTTTGAATTTTATTATGATTATAATTTTCAGAGTTAATTTATATTTTGTTTTGCTGCTTAATTACCGGTTTGTTAGAAAATTAGATTAAAAATAGTTCCTTTTTTGTTTTTTCAAGTTTTAATCCATCCTAGGGTTTATATGTGTCCTATTCTGCCTCTATTTAATTTCAGAATTGTTGGAAATTATTTGATAATTTTTCAGAATTATTTCGTAAATTGAATATGTGTAAGTTTTTATTTCAATAAGCCTGAAAATTACGTTTTTAATTTTTATTTCTTGTTTTTTCGGTCCTGTTAAGTCCAAAAAAATTACATCCTAAAGTCTAGGCAATTTTGTTATTTATTTTTTGTATTTATACTAGTTCAGCTTATTTTTCTCTAATTTTAGATTTTATTTTCTATTTTTATTTTCTGGAGTTAATTTTCTGTTTTAATTTTTCTAAAATTAATTGCATATAATTTTGGAGTTACAAAGTTAGAGTATTAATTTGGATTACTTTTTATAATTTTTAATATTAATTTTCTGCTTGTTATTTTATGTTTTAAGTTTTAGTTGAATATTATATTATTATTTCTGTTTTTATTTTTCCAGATTATGTAGGATAGTTATTTACTGTTCTATTTTCAGAATTAAATTTAGAATATTTAGGAGCATCATTAAGTATTTTTCCAGATTTTTATTTATTAAATTTGATTTATTTTAGAAATACAAAGAGAAAAAGCAGTAAATTAGAGTAGTAAAATTATTGAGAATTAAACTAGCTTTTTGACATAATCTTTCTTCGTGGGATCGATTCCTACTTTCCTATGCTATAAATATTATCTATAAATTGAAGTAGTGTTTAAATTTATAGCTCTACGATAAGCTATACAGGCTATGTCCATATCCATATTGATTAGAAAATAATAATCAAACCAACACCAATAAAGGTTTTTGAGTTTTTAAATTCATTTAGGTGCATAAAAAAATGAAAATAAATATTCATATTTCACTCAGACTTGAGTAAAGAAAATTTTCTATAATTATACACACTTATATAATTATAATTGACATGAAACATAATCATGTAACACTTTTAAGCATAATATTCTATAAAACATCTTATATAATTATAATTGACATGAAACATAATCATGTAACACTTTTAAGCATAATATTCTATAAAACATATTTATACAACACAATTAGCAACATGAAACATATTGAATATTACTAACAGATATAAAACACATTCATAATATTACGAATTTAAATATCATGAAATGAATTCACAAAATACTACTCAATAAACCACATTGCATGAAATAAAATCATCTGATTACCCCCAATACATAGATTTTGATCATCCTTGAGTAAAGTGAAATTAAAAACCTTAGTAAAAGAAAATAAAATCTTAACTCACTTTCATAGGAATTACGGTTGCAGTTAGCATGTGCAACAAGCCTTTAAACCTCTAAGTTGCCCATAGTGGATGAGTAAGGTCTTGTGAGAGTTTGCAAAAGATGTACCCACAAAATTTTAAAGAATAAAAAGAAAATAGAAAATAGAAAATAGAAAATCTTTTTGGGTTTTTCAAAGTCATTTATATACAATACCGGGAAAAATGTGCACATTCCAATCAACCATACTACTCTAGCGACCTAGGCATTGGATCATATATAAACACAAATGTACGCATCCAAAGATTCGTAGTCCCCACTAATGACATCTATACATAATCTTTCATCCCACTTAAGAAATATGTATAAGTGCGACTAGTAGAATCTCATTTTAGAGAATGTGGAACACTTTCGCTCATGTGTTTAAAATATGACAATGTTCACTCAATTTATCTTCCACTTATACAAACTATCATAGGCTTGATAGGACTGTCAATTCTACACTAGTGAGAAGCAAATGCAAGATGATAATCAAGATGAATTTACAAGGTTAGAATGGGGTTAAGGGTTAAGGGTAAGAGAGGAAAAGTCAATTTGGGCAACAAGGAGCTAAAAGCCAAGTGACTAATAAGCAACTATCCCACACGCTCTCTAATATGGCAAAGCAAAACACAACTCATCAAAAGCAACCATTTAAAAATGAGTTGAAATAATGAAGATCAAGTATTATAATATATGCAATAACCCATGCCAACACTCTTATGCACAATATTCTTTTTTTCTCTTTTTTTTAATGAGATTTTTCTACTTTTTCAATTGTTTTTCCTTGGGAACTTTTTTTCATTTTTCTCTCTCTTTTTTTTTGAAAGAAAAATGAATGAATGACATGCAACAATACAAATCATTTTCCTAATAATGACAATGAAAAGGAACCCACACAATCAAAATGGAAAAATCTCATAAACCACTCAATTATTATCCCCTCAACATACAAAAAGATCCAAAATTAAGTACCAAAATACATCAACACCCAAATGCTACCCAGCATTAAATATTGAAGTGTTACTTTGCTAGTCTTGGCTTAGGTAACAAGAAATGTTTTTTAGCCGAGGCCAACTTGAAAGGGTACATATCAAATGAAATCGGTCTAGGCTCAAAGGGTTAGTAAAAGGTAAAAAATTCAAATCAAGGTAGCAAATTGGCTATAGGGCTCACCAAACAAATGGATGCCTTTATCATATTATCATAATGCATATGTTAAATATGATTTTGAATAGAATAAAAGCAAGTTCTAAAAATGTAATCATGAAAGAGACACACATGAAAGAAAAAAAAAATGATGCAGAGCATGACACCCAAGAGGGCTCCCAAGACCCAACGTAGGACCGAGGTACCAACCAAGGTCAGGGAGATCAAGACAACCAGATTACACTCAGCCAGATTCATGCCTTGTTCTCTTGTTTCAAACTAGAATTAGCACCGTTTTGGATGACATGATTCTGGGAGTTTGCAAGACCTCCTATGGGCTACTTTGTTAGACCCCTAGGAAGTCTATTTTTATGGAGGGAACTCAATTTTGGTCTATACCATAGGCATTTTACTACAGTGGACCAAAATAGCGAAGGTATACCGGGAAGATCGAGTTTTCCTGTTTTGGAAGATTAGGTGGAATCACCGCCTAAAACCTGACTTAGGGCCAATATTTTTGCTTGGGATGATAGCCAACATCCTAAGGATTCAGGTCGTGAAGAGAAATCAAAATCATGACTAGTTCTTCATGGTAATTCAGCCCCATTTTGTTAACCATTAAAAGCTAGGCTCTAATCTGACCTGTTTTAGAAATTAGCTTTGTTCTCATACCAAAAGCTGATTTGGAGCAATCTTTCTACTTAGGATGTTAGCTAACATCCTAAGGTATCAGGTCATGAAGAGAAATCTAAATCATGACTAGTTCTTCAGGAGGTTCCAACTCCATTTTGTCAACCGTTGCAGTTTAGGACCATTCTGGACCTGGTTCAAGTTTCTAGCTGATTGCCCCACATAAACCTAATTTAGCCCAATTTGTCCATTTGGGAGAATTACTAACATCCCAAAGATCCAGATTATGTATTAAAATCAATTCTAAATCAAGCAGAGGTTTGGGTTTCACCATAAGCAAGTTCAGCATGCAACCAGACTCATTAAGCTGAATTAGACTGTTTTGGCTTTGCTGGAGTTTTTCCTTAATCAAGAGGGTTTGCTCACCTGCTAGCTTACTTCCCTGGTTGTTTAGGCCTCTAGAAACATCTTCATTACTATCCAAGCAACTTTGGCATCCCACTTGCCTAATTGATGTTTGAAGTGAAAACCACTTGCTTTCGGATAGGCCAGCCGAAAAGTGATCACCTGCAACCATCTTTTCCATCACCAGCATGTGCAAGTGGGTTGATTTGTGTTAATTAAATGTGTATTAGGCCCCTAGTGATTCATAAATAGGTTGTATTAGTCATACTCTAACTTGTAATTAGCCTAGGCTAAAATTATTTTGTAGAATAGTTTTAGTTAACCCAGATTAGCTTAGGCCAGCAGCTACCTTGCTTGCTTTCTAGCTTAACATGTATATATACTTGCTAGCTTGATTTTTCAAGGCAGATTACATGAATACAAACCCCTATTTTCGAGTTCAGCTCAAAACTCTCCCAAATCTCTCTCTTACCAATCCAACAGATTGCTAATTTAGAGTGGTTTCCTTTAATCCATTTTTGGTGGCCGTGCCTTTATGATTTAGAGGGTGGATTCCTAACTAGCTTGGGTGGTGGTGTAACCTTTATCTCATTCATATCCCCTATTTCATTTACAGCTCCATTGCCAAGTTCAAGCTAAGCAAGTCTAGGTTGCAAATCAAGTAGATTGCTTGAGTTCTTTCACGGCTCACACATCAAAGTGGTATCAGAGCATAACCAGGTAAATTTGCTTGTTATTCTTTAACTTTACAATCTTCCCTTATTTTGAAACCACGTTTCCAGCAACTACAAAGAACCCCCTCAAGCCCAAACACACACCCTGCTATAAAAGCACCTAAACTACTCAAACAGCCTAGAACCTTTCAGTTCATGGTTGGAAGAGATGAGGCTGAACCTTCCTAAACTAGCGTATAGGGCTCCATCCTATGCTACTAAGCACTCTCCCTTTGAATGTGTGTATGGAGTGAACCCTCTTACACCCATTGATTTGCTACTTTTACTTAGTGAGTCAAGGGTGCACCATGAGGTTGAATTGAGAGCAAAGGAGATGAAAAAGTTGCATGAACAGATAAGGAACCACATACACAAGATTAATGTAGCTTGCAAAGTAAGGGTAAAAAAGCATAGGAAGAAACTGGAATTCAGACCAGGAAATCTTGTTTGGTTACACCTCAGAAAGGAGAGGTTCCCATGCAGAAGAAAGAACAAGCTTATGTCAAGAAGGTATGGGCCATTCAAGGTCATCCAGAAGGTTAGGAATAATGCATACAAGCTATAACTTCTAGGAGATATGGTTGTTTCAGCCACCTTTAACATTGGTGACTTAAGTTCTTATATGGAGGACGTTTTGAAGACCCTTTGGATTTGAGGTCAAATCCTCTTGAAGAAGGGGAGGTTAATGCAGAGCATGACACCTAAGAGGGCTCCTAAGATCTAAATCAAGACCAAGGTACTAACCAGGGTCAGGGAGATCAAGGCAACCAGATCACACCCAGTCAGATTCAAGCCTTGTTCTCTTGTTCCAAACCAGAATTAAGCACCATTTTGGATGACATTATTCTGGGAGTTTCCAAGACCTCCTATGGGCAAGTCCTACTTTGTTGGGCTCCCTAAGAAGTCTATTTTAATGAAGAAAACTCAATTTTGGCTTATACCGTAGGTATTTTGCTGCATTGGTCCAAAACAGTCAAGGTATATCGGGAAGATCCAGTTTACCCATCTTGGAAGATCAAGCAGAATCACCACCTAAAACCTAACTGAGGATCAATATTTTTCCTTGGGATGATACCCAACATCATAAGGATCTAGTTTGTGGAGAGAAATCAAAATCATGACTAGTTCTTCATGGTGATCCAATCCCATTCTATTAACCTTTGTAGGTTGGGCTCTAATCTAACCCATTTTGGAAATGAACTTGGTTCTTATTCCAAAGGCTGATTTAGAGCCAATCTTTCCACTCAGGAAGAGAAATCCAAATCATGACCAGTTCTTTATGAGGTCCCAATAGCATTTTGTCAGCCGTCGCAGTTTAGGACCATTTTGAACCCGATTTAACTTTCTGGCTGATTACTCCAGCTAGACCTGATTTAGGCCTGATTATTCTATTTGGAAGGATCATTAACATTCCAAAGATCCAGATTATGCATTAAAATTAGTTCTAAATCAAGTGGTGGTTTGGGTTTCACCTTAAGCAAGTTCAGCATGCAACTAGAGCCGTTAAGCTGAATTAGATTATTTTAGCTTTATTGGAGGTTTTTCTTAATCAAGAGGGTTTGTTCACCTGCTAGCTTGCTTCCCTGGTTGCTTAGGCCTCTAGAAACATCATCATTGCTATCTAACTAGCTTTGGTAGCCCACTTGGCCAATTGATCTTTGAAGTGAAAGCCACTTGCTTCTGAATAGGCCAGCCGAAAAGTGATCACCTGCAGCCATCTTTTCTATCACCAACATGTGAAAGTGGGTCGATTTGTGTTAATTAAACTTGTATTAAGCCCCTAATGATTCTTAAGCAGGTTGTATTAGTCACACTCCAACTTGCAATTGTGCTAGGTTAAAACTATTTTGTAAAACAGTTTTAATTAACCCGGATTAGCTTAGACCAGCAGCTAGCTTGCTTGCTTTCAAGCTTAACATGTATATATACTTGCTAGCTTGATTGTTCACGGCAAATTACATGAATACAAAGCCCCATTTTTGAGTTCAGCTTAAAACTCTCCCAAATCTCTCTCTTATCAATCCAACAGATTGCTAATTTAGAGTGGTTTCCTTTAATCCAATTCTGGTGGCCGTGCCTTTATGATTTGGAGGATGGATTCCTAACTAGCTTGGGTGGTGGTGTAGCCTTTATCCCATTCATATCCCCTGTTTCAGTTACAGCTCCATTGCCAAGTTCAAGCTAAGCAAGTCTAGATTGCAAATCAAGTTCATTGCTTGAGTTCTTTCAAGATTCACGGATGAAAAAATGAGACTAAAAATGATGAATTAGTCTTTAAGGGACAAAATCTCAGATGTTTATCTACCAAAGTCAAGGCAGCCTGCTCTAGAAATTCTAGAGGTTAGTACTGGCATAAATATCACACTTTGGACTAAATTTTATCGTTCGACTATACTCATATATAGTCTAATAGCTAAGGTATAAGAGAACATAGTCAATTAGAATAACACATATTACTAAAAAGAAACAAAAATCTTCTTGGATTTTTATCAATTGTTTTATTTTTAAAATTTTATTTCAATTTTTCTTCTTTTTTGCCCATCCAAACATAGTTTCTCCAATACACCCACACCACAATCACATAATGTCCTTAATGGAGAGTGAATGAAAACATAAAATAGAAAATAAAAACTAAAAAGAAAAACATATATAATAAAAACAGACCCAAAAGGGGAGAAAATGACAAGACCCTAAAAACCAAAAGAAAATAATAACAATAAAATAAAGCAACAGACACATGACAAAGAAAACAAAATAAAAAGAGAAGACAAAGATGAACGATTACACCAAGTTTGGTGCAGAAGTATACCTAATTCATAGCCTCTTGAAATCTATTTATATAGAGGCTCATAGAGCGTTAGCCACTCCCATATCAAGCTGAAAATTACTACTAAAATCATAACTTATTATCATATATATAAATCAAACTTGCAAGAATAATTTCAATCACATAGAAATAGTAAAAATAAGAGAGTTGGAGCTAGAAAGAGTACATCCATAGTATCAATGCAACATAATCACTATCAACAAAGTGATTTTTTGCAACATGCACTTATATGTTGGTATAAGTTCTTTTTCTGCTGGTAAAACATAATATTAACAAATCATTGTCTCTCATGAAACTGTTGGGGGGAAAAAAAGAAGAAGAGGTGGTAAAAGTTTTACCAATAGATAAACACATTTGTTACAATGATAGGATACTACCAACAAACTGAGTTGTGAGGGTAATGTCATTCTTTTAGGATTTTTTGGTCGTGTGTTTATTACCAACAAAATTATCTGTTTGTAATTGTTTTCTTCCTGCCACTATGCACTTCTCCAACATCCCGAGATCTGTTAAAATGTATTTTTTAACACATTATGATTGATATTCTTCAACAAGAACCTCTATTGGCAATAATAAATCTAAACATACTACAATTAGTTTCTGCAAGAGATACAATTATAATATCAAAATCACTTATTCGGTGCCACAGAAATTGAGCACAACAAGACCAAAAACTAGTATAATTGAATAAAAGTTTACAAAAGTCTAAATTCATTGAATGATTATAATCAAGAGACACATAACTCCAGAAAATGAAGATTTAAAATTAAAACATTGGTGCAAACACTTGCACTTAGTTAACGTAAACAAAAATCCACTCAAAAATTAACCCATACCTGCATAGGAATTCAAACTATCTTAAAAAATCCTCATGTAGTTCATAATCTTGCTCGTCATTCCCTTCTTAAGGTTCGTGATGGGTTGCATTTTCATTCTCGTTGTCATCATTATCTAGTAAGAAGATCCTCAGATATTCCCTAAAAAGTAATATCCAATCGATCACATAATTTTGTTATAATTTGAAAAAGAAATCTTAAATTCAATCCTATATGCCACTTCTATCTACATTTACTGGGGCCTCCAGTGTTCATCGATGGTTTCTACGTAATTGCAGCTTATTTGTTTTAAAATAAAGTCCAAGTTTGATGCTTATTTCTACCACTATGTTAAAGCTTAATCCTATTGTGATTGCAGTTTCGAACATCATTGTATCAGACTACTCTCAATAAAATTACTCTTAAATTTTAAGAACTGTTCTTAATATAACCAATCAAGTAACTTTAAGAATATGAATTATCCTAGGAAGATAGGAACTCTGTATTAAACAAGTCAACATTTAAAGCAGTTACACACAAATTCATCTTGGCAATTTCTCTGAAGAGGTTTGAACGTGTGGCGTTCAAAACTGATATAACTTAGGCAGAGGTGATGCACGATCATTTAATCGAGACAATTACATTTTAATGTTAGAAGCTGCTGATAGGATTGCAAAATATGTTCTCTTATAGTGCTTGATAAATGGCACTAAAAATGCATGGGACGTACCACATTTAAATGTATTGACTCGTCTGCATTGCTGGAAGGCTACAGGCAAAGTGGCAAGTAACTCCACATCTTCGTCACACCAAAAGGTTGTGACAATCACTAAATAGCAGACAACAAATTTGATTGCCCAAATGCAATGACGCTTACCATACCACCTATCAAAAACATAAATAAACTATTTGCTTTAGTTTGATTGTGCATATTACTGAGCAGTAGCAACACGAAGTGACATTTTTTTCACAGCCTTCCTGTTAATATCCTCGTCGAAATCTTCTACCTTGCATTAGAAATTAGCAGACATTGTAAATTGTAAATAGAGAACATCTACCAATGAATTCATCCACAATACTGCCATGCAAAACATAAAGTTGAATTTAAGTACATATTCTACGTTCCTGGGAAAAAAAGGGATACCATATTAATGAGTAAAAAACTGACATTAAAATTTGAAAATAAAAGCAAAATATCAAGCACAAATATGCCTACTCTTTCAGCATAAAGACTAAATTTAATTTAAGAAAGTAAGAAACTCACCATTCTAGCATGATCTTTCTTTCCCTTAAAAGCTTCACCGTTCAAGATTTTATCAACCTAATTACAATCCCAAAACAAGCACCCTATCAATCACAAATTGGATAATAGAAACTTAAGGCAACCATATTTCAACAGAACAAAAGTACCCAAAACATAACAACATGGTTGATGGCATTGAGCGACTAAGAAGAGAGGGAAATCTTAAAAGAGTTAAAATCTGGAACTACCCACATAGCTTTGATGTCCTTAAATAATTTAAAATGAGATAATCTTTGCCACTTGAGGAGTCTGTCTTTGAAAACAATAAATATGTACATCAGGCAAAAAGAGATAAAACAAGTAAACCAAGATGCAAATAGCAATAATTAAATGACCAAGCAACAATTTCATGTGAACATTTTGAAGGTTGTATGCATATTTCTTATTTTGACCATTGTCTTGATCGAAAACTTTATTATCCCTTGGAGTCTTTAGCATTAATGTTGGTAGCTGATAGTCATTTTATGAGCTAAATGAGACTTTGTGTAATACCTGCGAACTTTATATTTCGTTACGTTGTTTGTAATGCCTTTTTGCGCTATGGAAACCGTATTTTATTAGCGATATGAGCTAAAATTATTTTCTAACTGCCTATGTGAGCGTTAATTTTATTAAAAAGGATGTTATTGTCACCGTTATTATTATTAATATTATTATTAGTTTTGAAGATCTTTTGATGATTTTTAATAAGCATTATTAAGGGCTATTAAACGAGTACTAAATCGATTAGAAACCCGAATACGATTAGGTTGTCAACCTTAGAAGTAGTTCGTCGATTATTAAATCGAACCTTGTCATATTTGGGATCGAAAAATCAATGAAATATTATATTATCGATTTGGTTTTAGAGTTTGGGATACAAATTAGGCTAGCGGCACCAACGATTGAACAGCTTGGATCAAAATAAATGAAAGAGAGTAGGGAGGGGTAGACTCGTAATTTCGCGCGTGTTCCTCCTTTTCTCTCCACCTGCCCGCGACCCCCCCCCGATAGACTCTCTCTCCTCACCTCTCTGTTCTTCTTCTTCCTCCTCTCATCTCCATCATACGCGCGGGTGCCAAGCCTGGATTGCAGCAAAATTTCGCCACCCACAGCTGCAAAACCCTACCCATTCGACCACCTTATCAGCTAGTATCAATTCGTGCGAATCTGGGCTAAAATTTAGAGTGAAACCAACCACGTTTCAGGCAGTTTGGGCGCCGAATTGAAGCTCAACGCATGCCCCAGGTATGGCCATGCAATTCAGCTCTTAGTTGCTTCAATTTTCTATAAATTAGAGTAGAAATCGTTACTTTCAAACACTCAATTCAACCTCAAATTAGTAAGTGAGTTTGGGTCTATTTTAGGGCTCGAATTTTTGGGAATTTGGGAGCGATTTGGGTCCTGTTCAAGCTTTGGGTGGGCTAGAGCCGAAAGTTTGAAGTTGTTCGAGCGCCAAAGTCGAGCCGGTCAACCCTTCGAACAAACATGTAGCTCGAATTCGAGGTGAGGGCTCCTTTCCTTCTAAATTACTACTATTTTCAATGAATTTAACTAAATTTAGTTATCGCATGTTGATTTGGGGTTATGAGTCAAACTAGAATTGAAACCGAGGAAATCACAAACACGATGGTAATTGTGGGTTAATTGCATGTGCAACTGCTGTTGGATTATTAATGGTTAGACAGTTTGAAGGTTCGCTAAATTATTAATAATTTGATTATCACATAAGCGTTGTCGGTTCGTCAGTTTATTAGCCTTGTATCATGTTTTGAAGTTTAAAGATGTTAATCGGGCGAATTAAGGTATTAGTAAAGCATGTTGGTTCAGTTTAGAAGCTATCGCTAAATCATCATAATTGCGTTTAATTTCTATATTGGGCTATTGATGAGAATGCTATGCTTATATATGATGGTTTTATGAATTATTGGTTTATTTATGATACTATTGAATCGAGTTGGTAATTGGATGTCTCGAGGTGGAACTATTGAGGAATTTGAGGTCCTTGTGGTCAGTGTTGTGTGAGGAGGGAGTCTGAGTTGTGATTACGGCAATCGTATAGATTGCGAGGCCATGTGTGGCTTATTGAGTGAATTCTACCGAATTATGCTTTGAAATGCATAAATCTGCTAGTTGTGAACCCCATTTTTCCCTCAATGTGCTACGTGACATTAAGTGAATAGTTTTCGAAATTCAGACATGTTTGAGAAGGATTGTTAAATGCATGTTTTCATGATTTCGAATGCTTTTAAGTACTTACCAATTGCCTGGTAGTTTATGAAAATGTTTATAGCCTATAAGAAATCCTAAATCGTCGAACTACTCAGTTAGTGACTCGACTGAATAGTCGATATAGGAAGTTTAAAAGTGAACTAAAAGTGAATTTGAACATGTTTAAGACTTTGATTTGTGTACGACTTCTCCTTAAGTTTAAAAGGATTTAAACGACCAGAAAAGGGCATCTTAAGGTATTAATTATGAAATTTAGTTGACTTGTATGCTAATTGTTTATTTAAGTCTCCATTGGGTTTCGAGTTGAGAGCTAGTAAATCCATTATGTTTTTAAGAAACTTTTACATTGAAAGTTTACAAAGGAACCTTATTTGCCTTATAAACGAGTCAAGAACTTTAAGTTTTTGGATAATAGCAAGTTTGGGAACGTTTTAAGCCTTTAGCTTATTTATTCCCCCTTCTTGAGTTTTAAAAGGAATTGAAAGGAGTTATGGAATGACAACTGAAGTTTTTAATACGAATATAATTTGAGTTAAACGCTAACCAAGTATTTTGAGTTCTAAATGGGTTTCTTTTCATGGATTAGCAAACTTTTACGTTTATACGATGCTTTTAAGTTGAAAACGAAGTCGTTTTACGATTTAGCAACCTTATTACATTTATACGAAGCTTTCAAGTTGCAAATGAAGCTTTTAAGTTGCAAATGAAGTCGTTTTACGGTTTAGCAACCTATTTACGTTTATACGAAGCTTTCAAGTTAGAAACAAAGTCGTTTTATGATTTAGCAACTTATTTACGCTTATACGAAACTTTCAAGTTAGAAACGAAGTCGTATAATGATTTGGCAACCTTATTACGTTTATATGAAGCTTTCAAGTTAGAAACAAAGTCGTTTTATGATTTAGCAAACTTATTACGTTTATACGAAGCTTTTAAGTTGAAAACGAAGTCGTTTTACGATTTAGCAACCTTATTACGTTATACGAAGCTTTTAAGTTAGAAATGAAGTCGTCTTACGATTTAGCAACCACATTATGTTTATATGAAACATTTAAGTTAGAAACTAAGTCGTTTTATGATTTAGTAAACGTTTTATGTTTATAAGAAGCTTTTAAGTTATTTACAAAGTTGATTTACGTGTGAGCAAACTTATTATGTTTATGGGAAGCTTTTAAGTTATTTACGAGTTAGCAAACTTATTCCGTTTATAAGAAGTTTTTAAGCCAAAAACGATTGAACTATGAACATTTTGAAAGGTTATGGTCGTTTTGTTTAAAAGTAAGATTTCAGCAAAGTAAGCATCTGAAAAGGAGAAATGTAATGTGATATTAAAGGCTAAGAAAGTGCTGGACAAGTGGCCAGACCTTGAGCGTGGGAACTGGACGCAAAGATGGCGTAAGCTGTTTCCCCCTAAGGTAATGTTGGGAGCTGGATGCAAAGATGGCGTGAGCTGTTCCCGAGAGCTGGACTCAAGATATGATTATTTTGGTGTGAGCTGTTCCCTAATGTGTGACACGTAAGAAAACCTTAAGGGGGATTGGACACAGGATATGACTATCCTGGTGTGAGCTATTGCCCCACAGAGGACAGTATCGAGGTTAGAGTTGCTCTGCTAAGATACGTTTTGGCCAAAAGTTAAGTACATATACCCCAGGGATAACGTAGATTAAGAGTGATGATTTCACTTAAGGGCGGTGTTGACCTCCCCTAGCTAGCATAATAAGATGTTTTTATGTTATAAGTAAGTTCCTGATAAAAAGGAGATTTTGCTTTTTGCCATTCTAAGCAGTTCAGAAAAGAAAAGAAGTTCTTTTAAAGGAATACAAGCCTCAAGAGGCCAAGTAAAGCGTTTTTAAGAAAAGAAGAAAGCTTTCAAATGTATGTAACCTGCATATATTTTATGAATGTGTTCTAAACATAGTTTAAATGAAATTTCAAATATAGTTATATCCTAGTAATGCATCGTACATTCAAGCTTTTCAATGGTTATATTCGACGAAAGAATGTTTCTTACCAAGTCTTTCTTACCATTTTAGATGTTTTGAGTACTTTCAGAAAGAAGTATAAGCCTTAAAGAAGTTGGCGTGAATTATGAACCAATCTTGGAATATATGAAGAGTCGCTGCGTTTTCAAAAGTATGTTTGAAAGCTTCAAACTCAATGCTTGTTGCTTGTTTGATTATCTGCCTAACTATTTGTTAGTAGGGAAGCTTGGCCATTTAGGGCCTAGAAACGAGTTGAGGGGTTAGAATGAAGTTTTAAGGGTGGTGATCTTTCCTTAGGGATTTTGATTGCCTAATATGATAGTAAAGTATAAATGCGTGATATGTGGCTATTATTAGTATTATTGTCTGCAACTGTTTTGGGATTTAAGGAGTAGGGAAATTCTCACTGAGCATGTGGTTGCTCATCCCTTCATTATTGCCCTTTTTCCCAGGTTCAATTTGAGTAGGTATAAAAGATCCTTTGAGGTTGTTTTGATGCCGACCCCTCAGAAGTCTCTGCCAGCTTTGCAAAGTGTCTGATGCCTACCACGTTATAAATCTTTAAGTTTATTGTTGTATGTGAAAGCATGTAGCCGGCTCTGTACTTATATATGTAGCATTCTAACGCTTGTTTTAGTTGTTTGATCATTAGTGATTTGGGCGAGTGGCCCAAGGTAGTGAACTTGGGTTATTTTAGCATATCTTATACCTTATTACCAGTTTACAGGTATCCTTAGCTGAGCTAAGACCTAAAATGTTGCTAAAACAGGTGAAACTCTGGCAGTTTTGTCTTAGAATGACTATCTAAATGCTAATCCAAACCCTCAATCTTCAAGAGCCTCAAGGATTTCCCTCTAGTAAGTCCTGGCAGTGTGATTCTCCTTAGGTTGGAGGTGTTACATTAGGTGGTATCAGAGCCATATGTTTGCATTATGCATTTAGATAGCATAATAGGGATGTGCTATGTGAAGATACGTGACTTATGTACCTATGTGATTGTGTCTTGCTTGGTATTACTTGTATTAACAAGTGTATACTTTATAATATGTATATATATGCCGGTTCTTCCCTAGCCATCTTAGTGGTAGTGTAGGATAGTTTTTCACATCGTTGATCGCATTTATCTCCGTCTCTGGTTGGCCGCATGGAATGTGGTTATATTCTGGTATGCAATGGATGATGGGGAAAAGATTGAGGAGAGGGGACTTTAATTTTGTCAAGAGGTTTGGTTTCATTGCAAGAAGATCAACTACAAAAGCGGTGAATCTTATGAGATGACTTATAAAATTCTAGAGGGGTAGAAGAAAAGGATTTGCATATGGTGTTCACTTATATTAAAAAGGCTTGTGATAGGGTGCTTTGAGAAGTGCGTTGGAATTGTTGAAGAAAGAATTATTTACCTTTTTATTATATTTATTAAAGATATGTTTGAGAGAGCGAAGACTAAGGATTAGGATGCGAGGAAGAGACCTAAAGGACTTCTTTGTTGATATTAGGTTATATCAAGGATTAGCTTTAAGCTCTTTTTCAATAGTCTCGGATGAGTTCACAAATGACATGTAGGATGAAATACCATGGTGAATGTTGTTTGCTACCTGTATTGTCTTAATAGAGAGACATTCGAATGAACCTAACAATATGTTAGAAAAGTAGAGACGTATTCTGGAGTCTAAAGGTTTTAGATTGAGTACTCGAAATGTCAGTCAAGTGAAAAGAATGAAGAGGCATGGGTGGAAGTCACCATTGATATGATGATACTGAAGATTAAGAAGTTTAAATACTTGGATTGATCATACAAGGCAATGAAGATATCGATGAGGACATTGGCTTCACTATATGAGGTGGGGATGACAAAAATAGAAGACTTATTCGAGATCATGGAGTGCCCTGAGAGGTTCAAGGGCACCTGCCAACTATCAATGTGAAAAAGAAGCTGAGTTTTGGTGGGGGACAGTGAAACCTACGGTAGGTGAATGTGTGTTAACCTAGAACCAACTGAAAACCTTAATGGACGCTCAATATTACCCTCAAGACGCATGAAGAGTTAAGGAACGGGAGTGCTTATGCTTGAAGCAAGGAGAAATAAGCATAATAGAATGTGCGGCGAAGTTCAATGAGGTGAGCCGATTTGCACCAAATCAAGTGGCCACCGAAGAAATGAGAATGGACCACTTTGAACAGGGATTAAGAGGTGAAGTGAAACAGATAATAGCTGGATATACTTATGATAGTTTCTAAGCAATGTACCAGAAGGCCCTGAAAATAGCCCGCATCATGAGCGAAACCGAGATTGAGAATAGAGAGAAGGACCAAGTAATGGAGGAATTTGGCCCTGGAGGATCCAATTCTCAAGGAAACAGAAGCTTCAGGAGGTTTAAATATGGGATGAAATAGGATAAGGGGAAGCAAGCCGTCTAATGGAAACTAAGGAAAACCTGTCGCTAGTGTAGACGTCAGCACCCTGGCCCATGCAGAAGCTTTACGGGCTCATGTTTTGAATGTGATGATATGGGTTACAAAGCTGCCAATCGCCAAGGGCCACGTGGAATAATCAGGGTAATATTTAGAGATCTGGAATGGGAATTAAGCCAACGGCACAACAAGGTCGCCCTCCACCTAGTGTTTCCCCAGGAAACAATAGAGACCGTAAGAAACCTCAAGTGGGAGGTCGAGCATTCTGATTGAAAGGAGATTCCACTAAGGCAGTACAAGGTACTCCTCCTATTAACCATCTTTATGCTCACAGTTTAGTTGATTTCTAATGCTGCTCAGTCATTTGTAAACCTGGGATTCGTAAAGAAGCTAGCTAGTAAGCCTGATGAGATGGATACCCAACTCCTTATGTCTACCTTTAAGAATTAATCATCATATCGATCTTACCCTCAGAGATTGTGTTGTTATGGAACCCCCGTTATTTCCAACAAGTAAGTAATTTCGAAGACGAAATTCTTTTAAGGGGGGATGAGTGTAATGCCCGCGTACTTTATATTCCATTAAGTTGTTCGTGATGCCTTTTTGCGCTATGGAAACTGTATTTTATTAGCGATATGAGTTAAAATTATTTTCTAAGTGCCTATATGAGCATTAATTTTATTAAAAAGGATGTTATTGTCACCGTTATTATTATTACTAACATAATTATTAGTTTTGAAAATCTTTCGATGATTTTTAATAAGCGTTATTAACCGCTATTAAACGAGTACTAAATCGATTAGGAACCCGAATATGATTAGGTTGTCAACTTTAGAAGTAGTTCGTCGATTATTAAATCGAACCTTGTCATATCTAGGATCGAAAAATCGATGAAATATTATATTATCGATTTGGTTTTAGAGTCCGGGATACAAATTAGGCTAACGGCACCAACCATTGAATAGCTTGGATCAAAATAAATGAAAGAGAGTAGGGAGGGGTAGACTCGTAATTTCGCGTGTGTTACTTCTTTTCTCTCCACCTGCCCGCGACCCCCCCAACTGACTCTCTCTTCTCACCTCTCTATTCTTCTTCTTCCTGCTCTCATCTCCACTATACACGCGGGTGCCAAGCTTGGAATTGCAGCAAAATTTCGCCAGCCACAGCTCCAAAACCCTACCCATTCGACCCCCTTCCAAGCTAGTATCAATTCGTGCGAATCTGGGTTGAAATTCAGAGCGAAACCAACCACGTTTCAGGCAGTTTGGGCGCCGAATTAAAGCTCGAATGCGTACCCCAGGTATGACCATGCAATTCAGCTCTTAGTTGCTTCAATTTTCTATAAATTATGGTAGAAATCGTTGCTTTCAAACACCCAATTCAACATCAAATCCGTAAGTGAGTTTGGGTCTATTTTAGGGTTCGAATTTTTGAGAATTTGGGCACGATTTGGATCCTGTTTGAGCTTAGGTAAGCTAGAGCCGAAAGTTTGAAGTTGTTCGAGCCCTAAAGTCATGCTGGTTAGCCCTTCGAACGAACACGTAGCTCGGATTCGAGGTGAGGCTTCCTTTCCTCCTGAATTACTACTATTTTCAATGAATTTAACTAAATTTAGTTATCGCATATTGATTTGAGGTTAGGAGTCAGTTTGGGTGAACTTAGAATTGAAACCGAGGAAATTACGAAAACGATGTTAATTGTGAGTTAATTGCATGTGCAACTACTGTTGGATTATTAATGGTTAGACAGTTCGGAGGTTCGCTTCACATTAGCGTTGTTGGTTCATCAGTTTATTAGCCCTGTATCATGTTTTGAAGTTTAAAGATGCTAATCGGGCGAATTAAGGCATTAGTAAAGCATGCTGGTTTCAGTTTAGATGCTATTGCCAAATCATTACAGTTATGTTTAATTTCTATATTGGGCTATTGATGAGAATGCTATTCTTATATATGATGGTTTTATGAATTATTGGTTTATTTACGATACTATTGAACTGAGTCTGTAGTTGGATGGCTCGAGGTGGAACTATTGAGGAATTTAAGGTCCTTGTGGTCAGTGTTGTGTGAGGAGGGAGCCTGGTTTGTAATTACCGCAATTGTGTAGATTGCGAGGCCATGTGTGGCTTATTGAGTGAATTCTGCCAAATTGTACTTTTTTGAAGTGCATGAATGTGCTAGTTGTGAACCCCTTTTTTCCCTCAATGTGTTACGTAACATTAAGTGAATAGTTTTCGAAATTCAGACATGTTTAAGAAGGATTGTTAAATACATGTTTTCATGATTTCGAATGCTTTTAAGTACTTGCCAATTGTCTGGTAGTTAATGAAAATGTTTGTAGCCTATAAGAAATCCTAAATTGTCGAACTACTTAGTTAGTGACTCGACTGAATAGTCGATAGGTTTAGGAAGTTCGAAAGTGTAAAAGTGAATTTGAACATGTTTAAGGCTTTGCTTTGTGTACGATTTCTCCTTAAGTTTAAAAGGATTTAAACGACCAGAAAAGGGCAGCTTAAGGTGCTAATTATGAAATTTAGCTGACTTGTATGCTAATTGCTTATTTAAATCTCTATTGGGTTTCGAGTTGAGAGCTAGTAAGTCCATTATATTTTTAAGAAACGTTTACATTGAAAGTTTACAGAGGAGCCTTATTTGCCTTATAAACGAGTCAAGAACTTTAAGTTTTTGGATAATAGCAAGTTTGGGAACGTTTTAAGCCTTTGGCCTATATATTCCCTCTTCTTGAGTTTTAGAAGGAATTGAAAGGAGTTATGAAATGACAATTGAAGTTTTTCATAGGAATCTAATTTGAGTTAAACACTAACTAAATATTTTGAGTTCTAAATGGGTTTCATTTCATGAATTAGCAAACTTATTATGTTTATACGAAGCTTTTAAGTTGAAAACGAAGTCGTTTTACGATTTAGCAACCTTATTGAATTTATACGAAACTTTTAAGTTGAAAACGAAGTCGTTCTACGATTTAGCAACCTATTTACGTTTATACGAAGCTTTCAAGTTAGAAACGATGTCGTTTTACGATTTAGCAACCTTATTACGTTTATACGAAGCTTTCAAGCTGAAAGGAAGTCGTTTTATGATTTAGCAACCTTATTACGTTTATACAAAGCTTTCAAATTAGAAACGAAGTCATTTTACGATTCAGCAACGTATTTACGTTTATACAAATCTTTCAAGTTAGAAATGAAGTCGTGTTATGATTTAGCAACCTTATTACGTTTATACGATATTTTCAAGTTAGAAACAAAGTCGTTTTACAATTTTGCAAGCTTATTACGTTTATGCGAAGCTTTTACGTTGAAAACAAAGTCGTTTTACGATTTAGCAATCTTATTACGTTACACGAAGCTTTCAAGCTAGAAACAAAGTCGCCTTACGATTTAGCAACCATATTATGTTTATACGAAGCATTTAAGTTAGAAACTAAGTCGTTTTACGATTTAGTAAACGTTTTACGTTTATAAGAAGCTTTTAAGTTATTTATGAAGTTGATTTACGTGTTAGCAAACCTATTACGTTTATGAGAAGCTTTTAAGTTATTTATGAAGTCGATTTACGAGTTAGCAAACTTATTCGGTTTATAAGAAGTTTTTAAGCCAAAAACGAATGAACTATAAATATTGCGAAAGGTTATGGTCGTGTTGTTTAAAAGTAAGATTTCAGCAAAGTAAGCATCTGAAAAAGGGAAATGTAATGCGATATTAAAGGCTAAGAAAGTGCTAGGCAAGTTGCCAGACCTTGAGGGTAGAAACTGGATGCAAAGATGGCGTGAGCTATT
>JAKOGI010000865.1:342500-350000 GCA_029747015.1 Carnegiea gigantea | reverse complement strand
CAACAACACAATGAGCCACACATGGCTTCACAATCCACACGATTGCGGTAATTACAGCCCAGACTCCCTACTCACTTAGCAACCGACCACAGGCCCTCGAACCACTCATAGTTCTACCTCAAACCATCCAACTGCCATCTTTGTTTCAATTTCACAATCTAGTATCCTAATCATTATGATATACTGAAAAGCGATACATAAACTTACGCATCTTACCAATGCTTAACTTACCGAACAAACAAATAACAATTAGTAGTGTGATACAACCAACAGTTATAACCATACACGCATGTATATATAGACATTCATACGGCCTTAACTTGAAACGGACGTTTAGTAGGCTAAGTTAAACCAACTACGCATGAAACACAATTACATTCATGTATTGCAGTTAAGGGATGTAAACATGCTCAGTTCGTCATTCAAATGTTATTTCATAAGCATAATTCAACTAAATAGACAAGCATCGATTCGAGGCATTCATTCATTGTTTCGAAGTTACATTTTAAGCCTAATTAAACCATTTAAGCATAATACGATTCTATGCGTTCGTTTATTACATCGAAATTACTATTCGAACCTAATTAAGCCATTTAACCATAATACAATTCAAGGCATGGATTAACTAATTAAGCCAGCATCGAATCTATGTATTCGTATATATTTCGAAGTTACTAATGAGGCATGGATTAACTAATTAAGCAAGCATTGAATCAAGGTATTCATATATCATTTCGAAGTTGATCATGAGGCATGGATTAACTAATTAAGCAAGCATTGAATCAAGGTATTTGTATATCCTTTCAAAGTTACTGATAAGCATGTATTAACTAAACTAACATACACCGATTCGAAGTCATTTTCAAGGTTAATTAACTGAAATTAACGTATATCAATTCAAAGCGTTATTGGGTCATTTCAAGGCTGTATTTTCAAGCATGAATTGATTATATTAACATGCATCGATGTCGTTTACTCACATAATACGTAATTCACTAAACATAAAAATCACCAATTCTGTCATTTTAATGGCATACTTTTTGCCCACCTAAGTAGGTCGTTTTAACCCAATTTAAGCAGCATCTTAGGCATATCAGACAATCTAATTAGCATGTACCAATTTAGGGTACTCTAAGGCATAAAATCGGTTCGTTTTGGATAGTAGTTATACACACGTAATCGAGGCTGATTGAATTAAAATAAAATGTGCACAATCAGTCTCCATGTTCTCAATCAATCAATCTAAACCAAAACCAACGTGCATCATCACTTTAGGCTAAAACGTTTTTAAAACTACTAATACTTAGGAGGCGAGAAACACCCACCTCGAATCCAAGCTAAAGACCCGTTCTAAGGGCTTTCGGGGCTGATTGGAGTGCTCACGAACCCAAAATTTCCCCCTTTCTGCCGCTAGACCCAGACCCAATGCAACCACGCAGATTTGGTTTCTGCCCTATTTTCATTGCTTATTAACATTGCTACTGCCAGTAGTCGCCGGAATCGTGCCTAGCTACCGGAATCGAACCCCACCAGGACCCTCGCTGTCGACCTCCGCCGTCACCGTATTTAGCCTGATCTTGTTGCCACCCCCTTTCAGTTCGCTCGATCTCTCTCCGTCTCTCTCTATTTTCGGGCGTGCCAGGGCCGTCGCGGAGGGGAGAGCTGTGGTCGACCCTCGCTGGCTGCAGTACCGCCACCTCCCTCTCTCTCTTTCCTCTCCTCTCCGGGGTGGGGTGTCGGGGCTGGGGTTTTGAGAAACCCCCCTTGCTCGTGATTTTGCTGAAGAAGGGGGCTTCGGCCCCCTTTTTGTTATATTATTTTTTTTTTCTTTTGGTGTTGTTTTGGCTTGGTACCACTAGCTAAATCCAGCTCGGTATGCTCTTGCTAGTCTCAACACTTCGTATTCCAAACCCCAAATTAATAAAGGTTCGATTTATTAAACTCAAAACTAATTCTAAGGTTGATAATCTAATCGTATTCGGGTTCTCACTCGATTTAATACTCGTTAATAATCTATATTAACGAATACTAACAATCATCAAATATTTTCAAAACTAATAATAACAATAATATTAATAGCGATGAAAACATTCTTTTTAATAAAATTATCGTTCACATAAACACATCAGTAATAATTTAACTTGTATAGTTAATAAAAATACGAATTTTTATAATGTAGTAGGTAAGACAGTCAGGTTAACTTAAAATAGAGAAGGCAGGTCTTACACTGTTCCCCCCTTAAAAGAATTTTGTCCTCGAAATTCTAAACCTAAGTTCGGTCTTTTCTAGAATGTACGTACACAACTATGATCTATGCGGTAGGTTTTCAAAAGGTTTCATTTAGCAGACACTACCTCTTTTAAATCAAAAGAAAAAGCTTATGGTATCCAGTCTCCTCCTCGCCAATCCTCTTCAAGCGTCTACTCACTCTATTTAGGCACTAAGGACAAATCGCATTGAAGAGGGGCAAATGAGTTGGCATAGGCAACCGTATTGAGCTTATCTTAAAAATAAACATAGATTTTTGATAATCTAGACTGAATTCACCTAGTAAGCAACAACTCTATATACATGTATTGCTACGAATTGAAGTTTAAAGGAAGGAAAATTAGGCAGTTGACTCCTCGAGGTTATATGCTAGTATTCTCATTCTAAGACATGAATTCAAGTCATATTTGGGATCACAATGGTTAACTCAGAGATTCCTATAACATATTAGAACAATAAAAGCGTCACATAGGACTACATAGCATCATTTAATCATAATATCATCGCATAGAATCAGTAATTTCGCATTCTCAAGCCTAGGAACTATAGCTGAAATATAGGTGATATGAAACTGTCTAATACGCATATAGCAAGCAATTTACAAAAGGAGAGCACCTATAACTGGCATCCCTATGTTTATACATCCATCACAACTAACTTTTACGCCTTTCGTCCATGGCAACTTAGACAAGATATGTCAAAGTCGTATGAAGGGGGTTAAAAGTCGAGAATGAGCAAGTTAACTTCAGTACTAATAACGTCTCAGATAGTTAAGAATCTCATCCTAATATTGGCCTCAAACGGAGGGGAAGAACATAAAACACTGGGCGAATGAACCAAACCAAATAGGTTAAACGGACACATGAAATGCCGTGGATATCCCTTTAGAACTTTCAAAAATATTTTGGGCCATGGTTTCTATGAATGGATGATATAACATGTAAATAAATAACATAGCGTGAAAAAGGACAAGACTATAAATGCCGTCTGGAAAGGCAATAACGAGTTTTCATTACTAGCACAGCAAAACAGTGCATTTCACTAATCCTATTTTCACAAGCTATAAACAAATGTGAGACTAAATTGATTATTTAGAATATATGTTAGTCATGCATCCAATATGTCATTCGTCAAACCAGTAACAAAAGCAAAACTAGCAAAAAAAGCTTAAGCCACACATGCACAAAATATGCACAATGTTTAAGCCTTCAGGGAGCTCTAAGGAATTATGGAAAATTAAAGAAAACCTATGAGCATGGGGTGAGAAGTATAAAAATAAGATTTACATGCTGGTATCTGGGAAACACTTCATACATCATCAAATCAAAAGCCAAATTTTTATGTCTTGCAAGCCTAGTAACCAGAGTAACCAGGGCACTGCGTCCTAGCACAGGACACAAAATAAGAACACTCTAATCATAATGATATCCACAAAAATGCTCTAATATACAGCAAAATGGAACATTGAAATGATTAGCTAATAACAACAAAAGGATAAACGTGTAATTCTAATACAATAAAGGTCTATCGGTGCAAGTATTCACATTCCTGGAAAAGGATGGTTGAATTCTTACAACATATAAAGCAGTGCATATCGTAGTCCATATGCACACATTTTCAGACAAGTAACCCATGCGTAAACATCATCGATGTGAAGGAAGCGAAAATGTCAAACTTGGGGTTCACGTGAAGTCAATTCTTAGAAAGAGCTCGTCAGACTGGCCGGGTATGCAAGTACAAAGAAGACAAGTTCTAGTCGCAATGACAAGTTCTAGTCACAATCATATCTGATGGGTAATTTGAATAAATTTGAACGAAATATGAAATCAAATCAAGACAGGTTGAAATTCTGATAACTGTCAAGTGCCTTGTAACGTCAGTTATACAAAGATTATTGTTAAGGAATTGTAGAACACATGGAGACCAAGGAAAGAAAATTATTTCCATATTAAACAGTGTGTAATTCAGTACAAACTGACCTTACTAGAGGACTGAATATATCAAAGGAGTAACACACAGTCAAACAATAATCTAGACATAAGCACCTTAGAATGACTAACAATTAGTAACAAATCTTTCATGAAGAATAGTTAAAAACTGTCACCTAAATTGTAACAACTGATTTCCTATCATTCATTTCCTAGCCCATTACGAAGGATTCTATCAATGTATACATCTTAGCACATACACATTTACAAGTAACACTTGATACACATAAGGGCGCTTATTTATGAATCACTAACGGAAAGCTAATCCTTCGGTGTAAGATAAACTTGGCGACTCTAACTCACTAATCGAAAGACTTTAACCTTCAGGGTCCTTAGGTTTTCAAAAGAAAATAGTTTAACTGCTTCTACCCCTCTCTCTACCAACCTTTGAGTATGTCTGCTCACTCTATTATGGGGCCCGAGGAACAAATCATACTTTAGAGGCAAAGATGGACATAGAGTTAAGGCTTTCCAATCATTCAATTTCAAATCGTATGTTCGTTAAACTTTCAATTAAAATCACCAAGGCATACAAGTGGAACAACTTTCGATTGAGCTAACACCTAACTTATCCATAAGAATAAGAGCCACTCGGCATACACCTTAGCAAATGGTTCCTTCATCTGACCAATCAGCTCACTCAAGCCGCACCTAACTAGGTAAACGCGCCAACATTCACATAAAACTCGCATTTGCACACAAGGCAAGCACGTATCACATCATTAGGAATGCATTCTTAGGCAATCATATGAGATACAAGACCCAGGTCGTGGCCTATGGTTGCGGGACCTTACTCTGATACCATCAATGTAACACCCCCAGCCCCTAGGCTAGGAGCGTTACATTTTCTTAACTTCGTACTTAAAATTCTGGGGCGAAACGGATAGAGTTTTCCTAAAAATTTATCGTTTTGAGGCTAAAAGCCTTGCAATAAGCCCCTGCAAATCAATAGAAGCGTAGAACATTTAAAAGAAGCTCAGCGGCTACACGCCGGAGTTCATAACTCAACGAGTCACTCGCTCGGAGTACACTAAACAGAATAGTTCATTAATCAATAAGAAATGAAAGATACAACTCAACGGTTCACACAATCGGAGTATTAGGGTTTACATCCTAAAACATAACTAACTTTGACCAAGAAGACATCTAACTAATTAGATGGCTCATATGGCCATACAGAGCGACCTTCATACCATATACATTATATGAACTAGAATAATTGTTTACAAACGTTTACAAGTTAAGAATACTTTACATGACTTCATTAAAGACGTAAGTAGGCACACATGATACCTTGCAAGCGAGAATAGACTCCATCTTGACATAGCTGACTCAACTTCTTCTTGTCATAAAGAAAATCTAGGCAAAAAGGGGAAAGAGTAGTGGGATGAGCAACCACACGCTCAGTGAGTGTCCCCCGACCCCCTTAAAACTAAAACCGTTGTAGGCAATAACATCTTTAGTAGTCACATATCACGTATTCATACTTTACTATCATATTAGGCATTCATAAAACCCTTATAAAAGGATCACTAAACATAAACTTCATTTTAACCACTCAAACATATTTCCAGGTCCCTCAATGACTAAGTTCCTTTACTAACAAGCAGTTAAGCACGCAAGCAAGCATCGAGGGCTAAGCATAGGGATCTTTCTTTTTATAACATAACTTCTTAGCATTCCATTTAAACTATACATGAAACATCACTCATATGATGTGCACATAAGGTTGTCTCTTTTCATAATCATACTTTTCTTAGCATTTCATTCATATGATATACATAAGGCACACACAAATTTCAAGTCTCATTCAAATCTCATTCATAGGGTATGCATGAAATATACTCATATGGCTTTCTTTTTGATAATCGTATCCTACTTAGCATCTCATTCATGAGTTATACTGGAAATATGCACATAATGCTTTATTTTCATTAGCATACTTTACTTAGATCTCATTCATATGATATGCACAAGTATCTTTCTTTCTTTTTGTGAAAACACTTTACTTACCTTACTTGAAATCTCATTCACATTTCATTCATAAGAACAGCATAGAACATGCACAGAAAGCTTTCCTTCTTTTCGTGAAAACACTTTGCTTAGCCTCTTGAGGCCCATAAAAACTCTTTTCTTAGCCTCTTTGAGGCTCATTTTCATTAAAGAAAATATCTTTCGTATTGGTCGCATAATGACCCTTACAAACTTTTTACATTTCATTCAACTGGCCTCTTAATGGTCCTTGAAACTTCCTTTCTTCTGAAATACTTAAAATGGCAAAATGCCAACAGCTTTTCTTTTCTTATTAGGAAAAATACATCTGGCATAAGATCATTACAGGATGCTGATTGGGTGAGATCTATTCTCAGCCCCATAGTGAGACCTAATGCTTATACTTAAGCTCTTACTCCTGGGACGGCTACATATAACATATTGGACCATTACCCTCGTTAGGGTCTTCTAGGGTCTCTAAGTACCAGGACTTATCCCCTAGGCTAATATCATTCACAACATATTGTCCGAAGTACATTATCTTAGCGAATTGAAAGCGTATGGGCCATAACGGCTAATAATTTTGCTACCTCTCACAGCGAAATCCTTTTTTATATATCGCACTTTCTTTTTAATCAAATTCTTTAGGGATTCCCCCGTTCCAGCGAGTTTACTCCCAAAACGAAGTTCGTATAGTTAAAATAGGCTATTGATTGCTAATAGTCATGGCTACTATTGTTTTGAAACACGAGAAATATCCTTTTTCAAAACAATACCTTCACACGCATAATACATCTTATTGACATAAAAGGAGAGGGATTTGCACATAATACATTCAAGCACTTCATAATCATTTTAACAACACAATGAGCCACACATGGCCTCGCAATCCACATGATTTTGGTAATCACAACCCAGACTCCCTCCTCACATAGCAACCGACCGCAGGTCCTCGAACCACTCATAGTTCTACCTCAAACCATCCAACTACCATCTCGGTTTCAATTTCATAATCTAGTACCCTAATCATTATAATATACTGAAAAGCGATACATAAACTTACGCATCTTACCAATGCTTAACTTACCGAACAAACAAATAACAATTAGTAGTGCGCTGTAACAAACGGTTATAACCATACACACACATATATATAGACATTCATATGGCCTTAACTTCAAACGGACATTTAGTAAGCTAAGTTAAACCAACTAAGCATGAAACACGATTGCATTCATGTATTGCAGTTAAG
>JAKOGI010000865.1:285000-337500 GCA_029747015.1 Carnegiea gigantea | reverse complement strand
TTAAAAATGGTGATCATTACTGCAAAACTTATTGATCATTAGTTGATCAATTAGTGAATCATAAGTTGATGAATTAGTGTTCACTTTCATGCATACATGAAGTCCCCCACTTCTCCCCAAAATCATATCGTAACTGTCCAAATAATCTTGTATAACATTGCATGGCATTTTCCTCTTAGCACTATTTTTTATCTAAATCTATATTCGTGCAATTTTCCCGATTAGTTGTTGTGTTTTTACAGGTCCAATACTGCTATGTTCCCAGGAAGACAATGACACATTCGTTGATTGATCTGTGATGAGGATTGCGGAGTGTGATCTTCATATACCAGATGTGCAAACACCAACTAATACGGGCAAAGTCAAAGATGTACTAGTTGAAGCACCGAAAAGGTGCAGAATGGGGACAACTCAATATATTATCAGTGCATTGTAAGCAGGTTAAAAAAAAAGTGATACTAGTTTTCTTCGTGATAAATTTAATGTCTATGTTTTTATATTTTTCTTTCAGGTCACATACCCCTTGTATGAGTTTTATTTCGTTGGCTATGTGTACTAACTATTCCTTCTATTCACCACCCTCGTTAATAGAGTCTGCGCCTTATTTGTTGTCCGCTTACATGCAGCAGAATGCGATGATCTCTCATGCAATTTCATACGAGCTGAAGCTCTATACTGACTTTGTCTTTAACGTAGAAGAAGAACAAAGGTAAGAATAAATATGTATGTCCTACAAAAGTTATTCATGTGCGAGTCTTTTGTAAATGGTATTTTTTAGTGACAGATTTACTTGTTTATTCACTAGCCAAGTGCTATACGATGACTTATACTACGTGGCCAACCAAGGCATGCTCTTAACCATTATTGGTGATGGTTGTGTTGACAAAATCATAGTGGAGATTTGGGAAAATATATTGAATGCAAGTGAACTGAAGACAGATCGTTCCCATATTCAAAGGCTTTTCTTCACAAATGAAGTGTTTGTAAGCTAATTGAACCAAAAAAAAACTTTCAATGATATTTTACACATGCATGTATATTTTTTTTTATAAAATACATTGATTGTCGCTGCAAAAAGTCTATGTTTTTTTTTTGTTTTTTTGTGCAGCATTTGTACATGAAGACAAAGCAGGCGAAGAAAGCCGAAGCTATTTTCTTACACTAGCTGAACAACGAGCTGTCCTTGATTCCACATATCAATTTCAAGGAAGTTGACATGGTAAGAATTAAGCCAGATGGATATATTTTTTTTTCTAATTAAAAACTTTTGTTTCTTTGGCTGTTAATTAGGCACTAATTTATGATAAATTTTGGTGTTTCAGGTCTTTTTCCATTGTTCTGACGACAGAAAACGATTCCTTATTTGCTTCAATTTCAAGCAAAATAGTATAGACATTATTGGCCATATTAAGAGAAAGCGTAGACAACATTCCATATATGAGTGCTTTGTAGATATTTTGGTAAAGCTTCATACAAGTTTAGTTTGCCTTAAAAACGAACTTAAGCTGATGCTTTTTGCTAATTTTTTGTTTTTTGGTTTTATATGAACATTGCTATGCACACTTATGAAGTATCTTACAGAGGAATAGGGTGATATGAAAAGAGCAAACTCCATTGAAGAATTTAAACTGAGATACAAATTGATATGCCTTGGAAGGAACAGGCTTCAATGACTGATGATAATCAAAGCACCTATGCACGAAAACAAAGGACTGCCTTGCCCTTGGGATGTAGGATTCTCAAATGATCAGGTGACCATGCTACTCAACCCTCTTTCAAGAAGAAAGGAATGGTAAATGTTTGAGATATCGTGTCAGCTATTATGCGTGCCCCTTATTTGATTTCTATCTCAGGTTGTTGCAATCATAAGTTTAGGACGAAGTGCTACCATAAGATCCTCACTCACATACAACGCAATTTTAGCACATGTGAAGAGATTGGTGAATGTTTATGAAATGACAAGGTTGAAAAAGTCAAGAAAGTAGCGGTCAGCTCAGGCAAGCGAGATGTTTATAGTGAAGGAAGTAGTGGATTTTAGTTTTTATGATCATCACGTATGTAATTAGTGATCCATCGTTATATGTAATTCATCTCTTTTAATACAAAGCATAGCTATGATGATGAACAAAGCTCCTTGCGTTGATCACTAAGTTTATAACAACACAAGTCTTGTGATCTTGTAGACATTGCCTAGGAGAACATACAGAAATCCATTGATTACCAAGAGTAATACTAATGATCACTGAATGATCACCTATTGATCACTACCTAACAGGCTAATATCAGTGCCTGTAATTCATAATGTGTAATTAATTATCAGTCATCATATGTAATTCATCTCTTGAATACAAAGCATAGTTGTAATGGTGACCAAAGCTCTTTGTGTTGTATCACTAAGTTTATAACTACACATATATTGTGATCTTGCAGACGTTGCCTAGGACAACAAAAAGAAATTTATTGATCACTAAAAGTAACACTAATAATCACTGAATGATCACTTATTGATCATCAAAAGTAGTACTAATGATCACTGAATGATCACATATTGATCACAACACCTGTAATTGATAATATGTTGATCACCAAAAGGAGACATACTGGTAATGATCACTAGAACTAGAACTGTTGATCACTAACTACACTTGAGGATGTGTTTATCCCAATGAACATACCTAGTGATGACTAAACATAGTTCATATGATCACCAAAACAACCCTATCAATCACCAAAGGAACACATATCAATTTCTGACTAGAATTCCAAACTTCATTCCCTTGTACAAAATCAACATGTGCATTATATCTGTAAATATTTGATCTTTTAATTTGCACTCAAAAAAAAGGAAAAAAAGGAATAAAAAACCATACAAAAACAGACAAACAACAATTCACTTTTATGAAAAGAGATGTTTACTAATTAATATTCTTATATAAAGCTAATATATGCGATCAGTTATGATAGCTAACCAAATCTCTCTCTTAATCACAGTCTCTCTCTTATTCTTGCTCTATAGCTCGACTATCTGTACACTTTCTTGCGTGCATCTTGCTGTGGTATTGTCAGTCTCTCTCTGTCTCTCTATCTCTCGCTCTCTCCCTTCTCTCTCTGCCTCTCTCTTTCATAGTTCTAATCTGTAATCTCGTCTATATTCGTCAAACTGCTTCAACTTCTCTATAGCTTCTCTGCACTTTGAAGGTGAGATTCTTGACCTTGGTGTTCGCATTGCTCTTGTTGTTATGTTTTAGTGCACTTATTTTGGATTTTTTTGGCGATTTTCTCTTCGATTTGCTTTCATCTTTTGTAACTTCGAATATTTTCTTAAAAATTTGGTTTCAATTCTAATTGTAAAAGCTTCTAGTCTATTTTTGCACTAAAAATCATGTCGTCTGGTTCTTGGAAATGTTCCATTCTCTGATCTGTCAATTTTGAACCGTCTTTTTTCCATTTTAAATTTATTTTTCTGCTAATATTGTACAATTTGGTAAAATTTAGTGATATACTGTGGTTTGAAGGACTTATTTTCCTCAATCTTTGTAATTTCGCATGGATTTGTATTTTGTCTAAGGCTTACTGTTGAGAAATTATGGCTCGACAAAAAGTTCAAGAAACTCCCAAGGGGAATGGAGAAGAATCACCTTCCATTAGGGAAAAAAGTGCACTTCAAAACCTTTTGAGTAAATATTTTTCATATTGCATATGTGTCATATATTTGGTGATAATTACTTATATATTTAGTGATCATTAGGTATAGTTTTAGTGATCATCTTGCATATCTGTTAGTGTCTTTGATTACTTTTAGTAGGTTCTTTTTTTAAAAAAAAAAATTCAAATACTTACAGAGCTTAAATGTCTTTCTTCAAAGCAGTAAACAAATTTTAAAAACTATGGAGCAACATTTTTTCACCGTGCACGTCTACCTTAGTGATTGTTAGAAAGGTGATCAGTGTTCGTTAGGTATCATATTAGTGATCGCTAGTTATGATATCAGCGATCGTTATATATAATATTAGTGATCATTTTGCATATGTGTGTTATCTACTTATGATTGTTAGATAACTATTTAGTGAAAGGTTATATATTGTATTAATGATCATTTTTTTTAATTTTATAAAGTGCTTGCTTATTCTTTCCTCATCTTCATAAATGTTTGCTTTCAACTTATCAATAACAGCCCTTCCCAACGAGCATATATAAACACACTCAGATGATAAATAAATCCCTTTACGGTTCCAATTTGTATGATATGCTGAGTATTTGTGATCGATTAGTGTAGTTTTGATTGGTGATCATCTGAATTATGATTACTGGCACATTATATTTTATGAGTTCATAGAAGTATGTACTTTCTTTGCTCACTTGCCCTTTGTATTCGACAGTGCTAAAGTAGCTTCGAAACCAGACGAAATTAGACAAGGCACTGGTTAAAGAAGGGGATCTGCCGATAAGACTAGTAGTAGTTCTATCCAAGGGAAGAAGCGTCGATGCAAAACATTTACACGCAAGACAGATGATAATGACGATGCTACAAATGATTCTGATGACGAAGACACATTGCATAACAACACAGCCACTAAAGATAAATCCCCAGCTGAAGTACTGGTGGACAAGAATAGGAAGACTGAGAAAAGAATTGAAAAGACCAAAGAGAAGAAGACTGGGAAGAAGGAGAGGACTGACAAGGAAGTGAAGAGGTCCCCCCTGAAGAGAATGTTGATGATAAGGAAAAGACTGATGAGGCAGCCCCAAGAGTAATAGAAAAAGAAGCTATCCCTGAGAAAACAGTTAAGAAACGTTACAAGAAGACTGACAAGTCAACTCAAAAGACGATAAAGAAAAAGACTGAGAAAAGGGGGGACTGAGAAGAAAAGCAGTGAAGAGGCCCCTTCGAGAAGATTGTTGATGACAAGGAATAGACCCATAAGTCAGCTGAAGCAGCAATGGAAAAAGAAGCTCTCCACACAAAACCCGCCGAGAAATGTTCTAAGAAGACAAAGGCTGGCAAAGACAAATGTGAAGAGGCTATGAGTAAGATGGAAAAGAGGGGTGATTCTCATCAGCAAGAAATAGAGGGTGGTGAATCTCTACAAAAGACTGGTGCAAAATAGATACAAAAAGACAGCTCGGTGGGGGAAGTGGAGGAGAAGAACGAGGGCAGCAAGAAGAATGCTGCTGACAGACCACAAGAGGGGATAATTCTTTATTAGGCTCCTAGTACACATCCGAAGACTCAGATATCTTCTAACAAACCATAACAAGATGAGAAAACTTAAGAAAAAACTCCAAAAAAATCCGAGAAGAAGCAAAGAGGGGAGAAGCCGGGAGAAACAAAAAAGGAGAAGCAAAAGAAGAAGGCATTCCCTGTGAGAGGATCACAGAGGATGCAAAACTTATCAAGGCGTCTGGTGCAACGAGGGCACATTTCTGAGTTAGAGATTTCTTCTGATACTTCAAACAATAAAGAAAGCAGTGCCAGGGAGGTTAAAACTAATGACGAAAGCTCTGATAGATCTTTTGAGAAGCTACTGGAGGAAAAGGAACCCTCTGATAAATCTCCCACCAGACTCTAGCACAAAGAAAGAGAGGATAAGCGAGAAGAAACAAAGAAGCAGGAGCCAAAGAAGAAACCAGTAGCCGTGAGGAGATAGCAAAGGGTGCGAGGCTTATCGAAGCCTACAGCACAACAGCCCGACGTATCCGATGTCTACATTCCGGAGAGTTCGAATGCAGTAAAACACCTGCCGACCTGTGAACATGAAAATGTCAATGATAATGCGAACAAAAAAGAGGGGGAAGAAGAGACGCACATTCAAGGACTGTTAGAGTTGAGAGTACACTAACACAAGAGGGGGGTGAATTGTGTTGGTAGATTTTCGCAGTTTCTGGGAACAGGCTTGGAACTTGTTTGGGCAGACTGTTTGTAACGTGCACAGAAGATGTAAAACAGCGAAAACAATTGAAAAGTGAGAACACAAGATTTTTATGTGGAAACACCTCAAGCCCAACCGAGGCGAAAACCACGACCTACCCCAGTAGGATTTTCACACACTTCCACTAAACGGGCTAAACAGGTTACAAAGGTAACCTTCTCTGTTACAATTGCAACACGCGTAACTGTCTACCCTTAGACTAGTTACACACTACGTCCTAGTCTCCCAGACTTGGACACACTCACGTAATCGTCTCCCCAAGACGAATTACACACGTCCAAAGCCTCTCTAGGCTTGGACACACTCAACTCTCACTTTGATGAAAGAAGAGAATAAAAACACTTTACTTTTGTGCTTCTAACTAAGCGAATGTCAGGTACAATTTTTGCTCCTAATATGCCAAGGAAGATGACTCAATTTTCACACACACTTTGAAGGTTTTTCAGAAAATATAATTTGCAAGTTAAATCCCTAGAAAAACCGTGTAAAAACTTTCTCAAAATATTTATGAAAACCGTGTGTAAAATCATGTGTGATGATCTTCAATGTGGAGGTGGAGAAGCTCCTTAAATAGTAGAGGGCAACAAGATCTTTGTGTGCTTGTGCCACCAGTATAAGATCTTTTTACTCCTAAAAAGATTGTGGAAAGTGACTAATATTTTCAGTTGCCAAATCCTGAAATTTCCTATCTTATATTCCAAAAATAAGAGTTTGATTTATTTTGTAAAAGATTTCCTTTAAAAGCTAGACTCAAAATCTCCACAATATATTTTCAAAGCCAAAGATTAACTTATCCTGGGTTTAATGATAACAGAAAATTTATCTCAAATATTTTCAAAAACATCAGCTCAAGATTTGGAAAAAACTGTGAAAATCGTTTTGGCTTGAAAACAGTCTGAACCCTGATCTCAGAACTGATCTGAGACAGTGTTCTTAAAAATCATTCAAGGTAATGTTAAATAGAGTTCTTCCAAGTGGCATATTAACAAGACTCTAGGAAAATAAAACCTATAACAGACCAAGACTCTTGTTGAATCCATCAGATAGCATCTATAGGATCTTGACTTGTTACTTCAATGCTGTGGTGTTACTCAGAACTGTTTCCTCAACTGTTCCTGGAGTTCTTCATGTCTTTGATGTGCTTTAAGTTCTTTTCTATTCAGCTGTTCTGAGGAACTGTTCTTAAGACCAGTTGCTACGATATTACTCAGAACTGTTTCCTGAGCTATTCCTTGAGTGCTCCATGTCTTTCATGTGCTTTAAGTTTTTTGCCATTCAGCTGTTCTGAGAACCTGTTCTGAAGACCTGTTCTCGACCATGGTTAATCAAGCAATTTCAAAGTTTTCCAAACAGTATTTGGAACCTGTTCGATCAACACACTTAAGGGTATATTCCATTTGTGTTTGTTATCATCAAAACCTTACATTATATAATGATGGGGTCAACAATTTTCGAACAATTTCTCCCTTTTTGATGATGACAAACCAAATGACCATATTGACATAAAAGGCAAAAGCAGGTTTCAAGATAAAATGTTCATGGTCAAGCCCATCTTCCCCCTTTTTGTTTTGAGAAGTCAACTGACGCTAGGTCAAACTGAAATGATCCTGGTCATGCCCATCTTCCCCCTTTTGACATCATCGAAAAAGGGTGGTCAGGTCAAATAAGAGAAGCAGGGTGTTTGCAGTCACCACCTCTTGGGTAATGGAGGAAAAACAACCTGCGTTACACTCAAGTATATGGTACGGTAATGATATTGGCCATCTGAGTCACGCATAAAAAAATAACAACAAGAAGACAAGCATGGCACACATTACACTAGATCCAACCAAGATTAGCAAAAACCATTGTCAGGCACAAAGCACAACCAGATAGCTAGAAACAGTTGTTGTGAACAAGGTGGAGAATCAAGAGAGGCTAAACAGGGTAGGACCAGAAACAGGGGTGAAGGGTGTTTGAGGCCCCTGTTTGGAACCAGAAGGCTCATCCTTTGCAAGTTTAAACCCACAACTGATCAGGGTGCTGCTTCCTATCTCATCTGTTACTTGCACCTCTACCTTCTTCTGCAAAGAAACCCCAAAGTGCTCAAAGACTGAAGTCAGAAGAAATCCATACCCCAGGTCATGTTCTCTGGCCATATTTGCAATGCGGGAGATATGACTAATCATGATAGCTGGGAGGTTGATCTGCTCTCCCCGATCCAGGAGATCGTTTAGGCATTGATCCATTGCATCTGCAAGGTTACGCCCTTGGCCACGGGGGATGATGTTCGTGATGATGAACCAGAAGAGCAACCGGTGACACGGTGTCATCTCCCCTTTCTTAACTGACCTGGGTGTTTGCGACCCTGATTGTTGACTCAACCTTTGAGTCAATTGGTGCAATCTTTCAGCTCCAAGTACTGCCTTGTTTTTTCTTACATACACCCCAAAGCCCTCAGTAGGAATGCCCAGAATGTCTCCCAAATCCTGAGCATTGAACCGTATCCTCTTCCCATTAACCATACTTGTCACCACTCCGTTGGTGACCTGACAGTTGGCATAGAATTCAGCCAACTCTGGTACAGGACACCCTCTCTCAGTGTTTGTAAAGAGATCTAGCCAACCTTGGGCAGTAAGCTTTTCCAGGAACATCTCCAGGCCTTGTTCCTGAAAGTAGGCAATTTTGACAATTTTGCCCCGTACTACACTTCTTTGAAGAAAATGCGCAACTCAGTCTCCTGTGGGCATGGTAGTTTTGGCTTTCTAGGATTTCGGTTCATCAGGTTTGACTTTTGTGGCCACAGTCTGAGCTGAAGCCGCCTTTCTCTTTGATGAGGCTGGCTTGGAAGAAGGCTTCACCGATGAACTAGGACCAGGCACCAGTTTGGAAACAATTTCCTCAAGTTCTGATTCTTTAGAAACCTGTTCTGGGGCTTGTTCTGGAACAGCTTTTCTCTTGGTTTGGGTGCTTTGGGTTGTGGTTGATGGAGACTGGGTAGATTCTTTAGTGGATTTGGTAGAGGCTTTTGCAGTAGAAGGTTCAGGTACTTGTTTAGGCTGGGAAGAACTAGAGAGTGAACCAGAACTGCGGGTTTGAGGTCTACGAATAAGTGTGGGAACAGGTTTTGAAGTGGTGGTTTTAAACCGACGTCTAGGCCCCCACTCACCTGATTTAGTTTTCTGGAAGGGCTGTGGTTGGGGGACCTCTATGGTTGACTCAGACCCATCAGTGTTAGTCTTCTCAAGGTCTTCCACTCGATCCAAATTTATGATGGGGTCATCCATTATGTCAAAGAAAATAGGGGCAGACCCTGTTCGGGTTTTCCTCAGTTCAGGAACAGGTTCAGACCCTGTTCATGCCATATCAGACTTAGCCAGACCCTTGTTGGTTTCAAAGACACCCTTAAACCAAGTCGGTTTCACATTGGGGTCAAACAACTCCAAATCCCAACCAAACACTGGTGGAACATCGTTCAATTTCAGCCCCACCCTTCGCAAGTCTAGACATTTCAAAAATCCAAAAGTTTTAGAGTAAATCGGCAAAGGGGGTAGAGAATCAAACCCCATACCTCTGATTTGTGCAGTCGCAGCCGTCGCAGACAGGGGCAGAGCAATGGGTGTTGGTGGCCACGCCATGCGTGGGTGCTTCGGGACTAAGGCATGAGACATGGTGGTGTTGCGTTTGCTGCTGCCGGAATTCGCCATTGATGTTGAAGAGGAGCTCGAGTTTTTGGAGATTTAGGGTTTAGGATTGAAAGAGAGAGAGAGAGAGCGAAATTGAGAGGGTTCTGGGTGACTGGGGCGTAACGTGAGCAAGCAGGAAGTTAAGGGGTACTTGCTTCCAACCGAAAAGAGGAGTATTAAATCTCCCAGTCACGCACGTTTCAACAAAAGTTAACAACTAAATTAACTACCTGATTTGCATAGAGTGACAAACAGTGGCCATACCTGTTCTTGGTGCTTGTTCCTGCAGTCAATTGCTTGGTAACATGGGACAATAAGGGCAATATCATCAGACCTCAACGAGTGTCAACAAGCTGTATTCCACACATGTGCTAAATATAGCACCAAATTTGACTGCAATCAATAATTTCAACAAGCTTGACCTGAAAAGCCCTTTAACTAGACAAGCATTGGGAGTTAATTAAGCATTCTCAAGTCATTTTAATTGGACCCATGTTGAATTAGTATATTCAGTTTTGATGACAACAAACCCAAGTGTAAAATGCTCTTAAGTAATGTTGCTCCAAACAAAGTTCTCCAAACAGGTATACACTGTTATTTTCAATATGCGTCTTAACTTGTTTGCTGAATGTTGAGAACAAGTCTTAAGAACAGGTCTCATACCTTGATGACTCACGCTCAAGTCAAGAACACCACCTCGATGAGTTGATTGTGTGTTAAGATCAGTTCCTGAACTCAAGCAATACAAGAACAACCTGGCAAACAGGCTAGGTGTTTCAAGGACAATCCAGCAAACAGGCCTTTCTGAACTCAAGCGATACAAGAACAACCTGGCAAACAGGTTGGTTTAGGTGGTTGGGGCAGCGTATTCGTCTTGAACAAGATGACTGGATCTACAACAAGATGTCTTGGGTAATTTAGGTTTTATTTTTTAGACTCTTGTTAATATGCCAATCTTGAAAAGTCTCTAACTAACCACTCTTGAATTGGTTGCGCTATTTGCTTCAGAACACCAAGTTTGAACAACCCTGTAAACAGGGTACCTAGGGTGTTTCTGAACTGCAACGGCCAAACCCGGTCACTTTGGAAAACTTATTTTGGTTGGCCAAAAGCTCTAATATATTTTGATAAAATTCCAAGACAGCAATTTAAGCTATGGAGGAAATCTTTTGATATGAAAATCACTTGGGAGATTTGCAAAACTGATTTTGGAAAATATTTACCAAAACCGAAAATATTTCTCTCTTATCCTTTGGAAAGTGATTAATTCAAAATTCAAGCTGAGATTCTTTTCCAGGTATTTCATGGCTATTTTTAAGGGGAAAAGATAGTCTTTTATCCTCCAAAATCAAATCCCTACAATATTGGGAAACTCTATCCTCATTGGATCTTTTAGCCGTTGGAATTCTCTGTGCTAAGCAAAAATCTCTCTTTGCTAAACATAGCTGATTTTATCACTTCTCCTTGTTTTTGACCGTTGGATTTTTTGTTTAAAAACTCAACATTTCACTCCCATTCATGAGAGAAGAAAAAAACGAGAAACATACACAACATACGCAAAAAGGGAGAAGTGCAAAAGTGGTTTTTCTAGTGAGAAGAATTTTTCGAGCTACTCTTGAGAAAAGAAAAACCGAGACAAGTTGTGTTTAAGCTGAGCTTTCAAGATATTGGCATACTAGGACCTCATTGTACCTTACATCTGCTTAAATCAGAAGCACCCCCGTAAGGTGTTTTGTAACCCTGATCTTGGATCAGAAAAGTGAGTGAGTGGTCCTCAGTCGTGTGGACTTTGGACGTGTCCAATCTGGTGAGATTTGGACGTGGTGTAACCTTTCTTAGAAAAGAAGGTTACGTGGTTGCAAGTTGTAACAAGGTGTGTTACATTTGTAACGTGTAAAGCCCGTTAGTGAAAGTGGTTAAATCCTACATGAGGTAGGTCGTGGTTTTTCACACCTCAATTGGGCTAGAGGTGTTTTCCACGGAAAAATTGTGTGTGCTTTATTTCCGCATTTATCTTGTTGATTTTCGCCTTTGAGCAAATTGAAAACATCTGGTGCAAACAAGTCAGAAGGTTGTTTGTAATTCAAGAACAACCTCTGCAATCAGGAGGGTGTTTGTCAGTAAGTACACGAAAATCAAACACCACAATTCACCTCCCCTCTTGTGGGTAAGTACTCCTAAATTCAACAAGTGATATCAGAGCAGGTTCTCTCACAAAAGGGCTAACACCTTGAGAGATTCTGAAGATGAGTATACCACAAGGAATCCTTGAAGGGAAATCCATTACTCGGTCACCCTATTTCAACGGCCAACATTATAGTTGGTGGAAGAATAGGATGGAGAACTATATTCAGGCAGAAGATTATGAGTTATGGATGCTCATCAAGAACGGGCCCCTTGTTCCCACCAAGGTGCTTGAAGATGGTAAGAAGGTTCCCAAGGAACCCATAGAGTTTGATGCTGAAGACTATAAGAAAATGGAAAAGAATGCTAAGGCCAAGAAGCTATTATATTTTGGCCTAGGTCTAGATGAATATACACGTATCTCGGAGTGTGAGTCAGCCCAGGAGATATGGAATGCCCTCCAAGTAGCTCATGAAGGAACAAGTCAAGTCAAACAATCACGTATTGAGCTACTCATGAGGCAATATGAGTTGTTTGATATGGGTGATCGTGAGAACGTGATGGATATGTACACACGCTTCACCCACATAACAAACGAGCTAAAATCCCTGGGAAAATCCTTCACCACAGAAGAGCTGGTGAGGAAGATTCTAAGGATTTTGCCTCGGTCTTGGGAAGCGAAGGTGACAGCCATCCAAGAAGCTAAAGACATGAACAAGATCACCCTCGACGAGTTGATTGGCAATCTTCAAACCTATGAACTCAGAAAGAACTCACAACAAAAAGAGGAGCAGAAGAAGGATCGTGGGCTTGCCTTGAAAGCACAAGAGGATGATGACTCTGACCTTGAGGATGAAGAGATGGCCTTAATGACACGAAAGTTCAAAAAATTCTTCAAAAAGGTCAAAGAAAACAGCAGAAGAAAGGACTTCAGTAAATCCAGAAACACCCCCCGAGAACAGTTCACAGGGTGTTTTAAATGTGGCAAACCAGATCACCTTGTGAAAAACTGCTCTCTGCTTCGAGAAGAGCAGGAGTTCGAACAACCCAGAAAACAGGTTCGAAAACAACCTGTGAACACCTCAGGCAAAAGATTCTCGAAGGCTATGCTTGCTGCCTGGGGAGACTCTTCTGAGGATGAAGGTGAATCTGAAAGTGAAGGAGATGCTGTAGCTCTCATGGCACAAAGTGACTCAGACTCAGATGATGAATCCACAAACAGCTTGACTGATCTCAAGAACAAGGTACGTGGTCTCAATAAAGCAACTCTCGAAAAACTTTTGTATACCTTGATGGATACTTGTGCTGAATTGAAACGAGATGTCCGAGACCTAGAACTAGAAAATGAGATCCTTAAGAATGAGAAACTTGAGGCTGAAAGAGAAATTCTAGCTTCACATCAAACCATAAATGACCTTAGGGAGACCTTGATCTTGAACGAAGTAAAATATACCACCAATCAAGCCAAGGCTGAAAAGGAAACCCTTGAGCTTAAAGAAAAGGTCGAAGTTTTGCTTGCTGAAAACAAGAACCTGTCGGCTAAAGCAAAACGCACAGAACACGACCTTGCCACAAACAGGTTGTGGAACAAGTCCTCACAAGCCCTTGATTGGTTAAACACTCACCACAGTCAAAACAAAAAGGGACTTGGATATAAGCCTAAACGAACCGTTTACCCAATCCATAGAAAGTATGTGGGATTACCTAAAAACATTGTTTGCTTTCATTGTGGTAAAACTGGTCACTATCAATATTCATATCTTTCAAGAAGGTATGCCATTGAAAAGAATGAAAGGTATGTGAAACAAATCTGGATTAGGAAAGATGAGCTTTATTTGTCTAAAAGAATCGGACCCAAGTGGATCTGGGTTCCCAAAACTAACCCTTGATTTGTTTTGCAAGCTGAAGTGAGAGAGAATAACCCCACAAATAACCCAGCAAACAGGGTAAGAAACACCCTGGCAAATAGCTTAGAAAATAATCTTGAAAACAAGCAGCTGTGGTATGTTGATAGTGGGTGTTCGCGGCATATGACCGGAGAAAAATCAAACTTTCTCTCACTTACAGCTTTAACCGGTGGGAGCGTGGCTTTTGGAAATGGCAAGTCTGGGACAATTGTCGGTATAGGTAGCATTGGTAAAACTCTCTCCCACTCAATTGATAATGTGCACTTAGTTGATGGTTTAAAGCATAATTTACTAAGTGTGTCCCAACTGTGTGACAAGAGCAATCTAGTGGTGCTCTCACGAACACATTGCTTGGTTGTCAATGCTAACACAGGAGACGTTGTGTTAAAGGGGAAGCGTCACAAAAATGTTTACAAAGTTTATATTTCCACACTTCTCCAAAACAACCTGACTTGTTTGAGTGCTGTGAATGATGATATAATACTCTGGCACAAGAGACTAGGTCATGCGAGCCTTACTCTTTTAAACAAACTTGTTTCCAAAGACTTGGTTGTTGGACTACCTTCTATCAAGTTTAATGATGACAGGGTATGTGAAGCTTGTGCAAGAGGAAAACAAGTCAGATTGTCTTTTAAATCAAAAAGGTGTGTTAGCACTACCCGACCTCTTGAATTATTACACATTGATCTATGTGGTCCTATGAGGATAACAAGTAGAGGTGGGAAGAGGTATGTGCTTGTCATAGTGGATGATTACTCTCGATTTACTTGGACCCTGTTCTTGGCCTCCAAGGATGAAACTTTTGAGAATTTTATTGCCCTTCTCAAAAAGGTTGAAAAGAGAGTAGGACACTCATTGGTTAGCTTGAGGTCTGATCATGGTACTGAATTTGAAAATGCAAGTTTTACAGAATTTTGTAATACGCATGGTGTTGATCATAACTTCTCGGCCCCAAGAACACCCCAACAGAATGGGGTGGTTGAGCGCAAAAATTGCACCCTAGAAGACATGACTAGGACAATGCTTATTGCTAGTGGTCTTCCTAGGAACTTTTGGGCAGAAGCTTTGAACACATCATGTTACATTATGAATAGATGTATGATTAGACCTATTTTGAACAAAACTCCCTACGAACTCTTCAAAGGCAGAAAGCCCAACATTATGCATTTAAGAACATTCGGTTGTAGGTGTTTTGTGCATAATAATGGGAAGGATGCTTTAAGAAAGTTTGATCCCAGGAGTGATGAGGCAATATTTCTCGGTTATTCCTCTCACAGCAAGGCATACAAAGTCTTTAACAAAAGAACCTTGTGCGTTGAGGAAAGTGTGCATGTGCTTTTTGATGAATCTAACACCTTGAATAAGAATGGTGCACAGGAAGAAGAATTTGAATTAGGTCTTATCCGAAAAGAAGTGTTGCCCCATGAGAGACAAGGTAAGAACACCATGGAGACAACAGGCCCAGAAGTTGTTCCTCAAAACGGCAGGCAAGGTGAACACCAAACAGGGGAAAACACCATTGAACCCTATTCGGGACCATGTTCTTCAGGAACAGGCCTACAAACAGGTGCAGAAACAGGCTCAGGAGGTGTTCGTGAGCCTGATTCTCCAAATATTCCGGCTAGAGTAGAGCATGTGTCTGTGGATCCACTTACTCCACGACCATGGAAGCACCATAGTTCACACCCCCTTGATCAAATTCTATCTGATATTAACAGTGGAGTGCAAACTAGGTCTAAGCTTAAGAATTTCTGTGCTTTCTATGCTTTTCTCTCTAACATTGAGCCAAAGAATGTGAATGAAGCTCTTGTAGATTCAGATTGGGTCACGGCAATGCAAGAAGAGCTCCATCAATTTGAAAGAAACAGAGTATGGCACCTGGTACCTAAACCTGCAGAGAGAACAATCATTGGAACCAAGTGGGTGTTCCGAAACAAACTGGATGAGTCAGGAACAGTCACTAGGAACAAGGCACAGCTGGTTGTTCAAGGGTATAACCAAGAAGAAGGGATCGATTATGAAGAAACCTTTGCACCAGTTGCTAGAATTGAGGCTATTCAAATCCTAATAGCCTTTGCAGCTCATATGGAAATCAAGCTATATCAAATGGACGTGAAAAGTGCATTCCTAAACAGATACCTTAAAGAAGAGGTGTATGTCAAACAACCCCCTGGTTTTGAAAACAGTGAATTTCCTAACCATGTTTTCAAACTTGACAAAGCTCTTTATGGTTTAAAACAAGCTCCTAGAGCTTGGTATGAACGTTTGTCAAGTTTTTTACTTGAAAATAATTTTAGAAGAGGCAAGGTAGACAATACCTTGTCTCTAAAATCTAAGGGGGAACATCTATTGATTGTCCAAATATATGTTGATGACATTATATTTGGTGCAACTCATCATGATTTATGCAATGAATTTTCAAATATGATGAGGAGTGAGTTTGAGATAAGCATGATAGGTGAGCTTAACTTTTTCTTAGGCTTACAAATCAAGCAAACTCCAAACGGCACCATGATCCATCAACAAAAGTATATCAAGGAGCTACTTGAGCGTTTTGGGATGGAGTCGGCCAAATCCATAGACACTCCTATTTCTCCTTCAACTAAGTTGGTTATGGATGATGGGAGTCCCTCAGTTGAGGAGAAACTCTATAGGGGCATGATTGGGTCACTCCTATACCTAACCGCTAGTAGACCGGATATTGTTTTTAGTGTTGGTTTGTGTGCCCGTTTTCAGTCTAATCCTAAGGAAACTCATCTTAAAGCTGTTAAACGGATACTAAGATATTTAAAGCATACACCCAATTTAGCTTTATGGTATCCTAGAGGTTGCAATTTTGATCTTGTCGGATATGCTGACGCTGACTATGCTGGATTCCTAGTTGATAGAAAGAGTACCTCAGGTATGGCTCACTTTCTTGGACCTTGTTTGGTATCTTGGGCTACCAAGAAGCAACATTCAGTTGCCATGTCCACAGCAGAAGCTGAATATGTTGCAGCAGCTTCATGTTGTGCTCAACTGTTGTGGATAAGACAACAGCTTAAGGACTTTTGTGTTGACACTGGATGCATTCCTATTTTTTGTGATAACACAAGTGCAATTAACATTGCCAAAAATCCATGTCAACATAAAAGAACAAAGCATATTGACATTCGACATCATTTCTTGAGAGATAATGTTGAAAAGGGTTTAATTTCTATGAATTTTTGCACAACAGAAAATCAAATTGCTGATATATTCACTAAGGCACTAGCTAGAGATCAATTTGAGAGAAATAGACTGGAACTAGGGTTGGTAAGAACACCCTGAGATACTTGTTTCCAAGACATGAACTAGGTTTGGTAAAAACAACCTCTACACCCTGTTCTCTCCCCTTGTTTGCAAATCTTATTAGCAACTGATGTGATTTATGTACAATGAGTGCATACACTCGAATTGCGTGCGTTTTTTTTAATTTATACAAAGAGTGCAGCATAAGGGGATGTACTAAGGATCACTGGAGCAGCTCTGCCACCCCTAGTACCAATGAGTCAAATCAAGATCAAACGGCGAAGAACAGGCATGTATCTTGATCGAACGGAAAGAACAGGTACGTCCCTTGGTTGTTCGATGCATATGGGAATGTGTTTTCTTTAAACCTCCCTCCTTACCAAGGCACACGCCTTTAATGTTCTCACCCGTTGCAAACCTAGAGATCTTTAAAAGATTTTGGGTGCTCTCTCTCTCTTTAAATGCCCTGTTCTCAGTTCTTCTTTTCACCTGACTTCATCTCGCTCAAAAGCAAACCCTGCAATCATGATTCGCAACATAGGGCGAATTGCGAACACCACCCGAGCCCATGATCTTGGCTATGGGTTTCTGCTGACAAGGGTGTTTAAGCACTTTGGGATAAGGCTCACACGGAGAGTGGCGGCCCAAATCATTGATGAGATTGGGATTGACACCCTGCTAGGGTGTGGCTATGAGGTTGGCGAAGGGTCAGTCTCCAAATAGGGTTGTCGACCACCTCGACCACCTATTTCTGGGCAACCTTCCATCAAGGTTGAGGCTGTTCTTGAGGACAACGCTCGCCTCAAGGATGAGCTCTCCGCCGTCAAGGCTGCTCTTGCTGAGGAACAAGCCCTCTCCGCCAAAAGCCATGAAGATTTGCTTGCCCTTCTCTCCACCCTTGCCCCCAGCATTCCTCCTCTGCAAACGAAACCACCCTCTGCTCCATGATTGTCTAGGCTGGTCTCTAGTCACCTCCTCCTACTCTCTTAGTTTTGTTGTTTTGGCATTGTACTACTTTTCTTTGCAATGAATTATCTATTTGCAATGCTTTATATGCTTTTCTTGCAACCGTCCTGTTGTTCTTGCTTTTTAATGATGCCAAAAGGGGGAAGAATAGTGTAACCTATTGACAAAGTATGACGAATGAGCCTGACCTTGACTCGATAGGGTGGGTTGACCTCTAACTCCTTGTACCTACGTGGATCCCTATCAGCATTCAATTTTTTTTAATATGGACACTTGGTTTGTCATCATCAAAAAGGGGGAAATTGTTGAATTAGTATATTCAGTTTTGATGACAACAAACCCAAGTGTAAAATGCTCTTAAGTAATGTTGCTCCAAACAAAGTTCTCCAAACAGGCATACACTGTTATTTTCAATATGCATCTTAACTTGTTTGCTGAATGTTGAGAACAAGTCTTAAGAACAGGTCTCATACCTTGATGACTCACGCTCAAGTCAAGAACACCACCTCGATGAGTTGATTGTGTGTTAAGATCAGTTCCTGAACTCAAGCAATACAAGAACAACCTGGCAAACAGGCTAGGTGTTTCAAGGACAATCCAGCAAACAGGACTTTCTGAACTCAAGCGATACAAGAACAACCTGGCAAACAGGTTGGTCTAGGTGGTTGGGGCAGCGTATTCGTCTTGAACAAGATGACTGGATCTACAACAAGATGTCTTGGGTAATTTAGGTTTTATTTTTTAGACTCTTGTTAATATGCCAATCTTGAAAAGTCTCTAACTAACCACTCTTGAATTGGTTACGCTATTTGCTTCAGAACACCAAGTTTGAACAACCCTGTAAACAGGGTACCTAGGGTGTTTCTGAACTGCAACGGCCAAACCCGGTCACTTTGGAAAACTTATTTTGGTTGGCCAAAAGCTCTAATATATTTTGATAAAATTCCAAGATAGCAATTTAAGCTGTAGGAAATCTTTTGATATGAAAATCACTTGGGAGATTTGCAAAACTGATTTTGGAAAATATTTACCAAAACCGAAAATATTTCTCCCTTATCCTTTGGAAAGTGATTAATTCAAAATTCAAGCTGAGATTCTTTTTCAGGTATTTCACGGCTATTTTTAAGGGAAAAAGATAGTCTTTTATCCTCCAAAACCAAATCCCTACAATATTGGGAAACTCTATCCTCATTGGATCTTTTAGCCGTTGGAATTCTCTGTGCTAAGCAAAAATCTCTCTTTGCTAAACATAGCTGATTTTATCACTTCTCCTTGTTTTTGACCGTTGGATTTTTTGTTTAAAAACTCAACATTTCACTCCCATTCATGAGAGAAGAAAAAAACGAGAAACATACACAACATACGCAAAAAGGGAGAAGTGCAAAAGTGGTTTTTCTAGTGAGAAGAATTTTTCGAGCTACTCTTGAGAAAAGAAAAACCGAGACAAGTTGTGTTTAAGCTGAGCTTTCAAGATATTGGCATACTAGGACCTCATTGTACCTTACATCTGCTTAAATCAGAAGCACCCCCGTAAGGTGTTTTGTAACCCTGATCTTGGATCAGAAAAGTGAGTGAGTGGTCCTCAGTCGTGTGGACTTTGGACGTGTCCAATCTGGTGAGATTTGGACGTGGTGTAACCTTTCTTAGAAAAGAATGTTACGTGGTTGCAAGTTGTAACAAGGTGTGTTACATTTGTAACGTGTAAAGCCCGTTAGTGAAAGTGGTTAAATCCTACACGAGGTAGGTCGTGGTTTTTCACACCTCAGTTGGGCTAGAGGTGCTTTCCACGGAAAAATTGTGTGTGCTTTATTTTCGTATTTATCTTGTTGATTTTTGCCTTTGAGCAAATTGAAAACATCTGGTGCAAACAAGTCAGAAGGTTGTTTGTAATTAAAGAACAACCTCTGCAATCAGGAGGGTGTTTGTTAGTAAGTACACGAAAATCGAACACCACAATTCACCCCCCTCTTGTGGGTAAGTACTCCTAAATTCAACAACCCAGTTCCAATCTGTTCCTCTCAAACTGTTCTCTACTTAGTGCCTTGGTGAAAATATCAGCAATTTGTTTATTAGTGGCACAGAAATTCATTGAAACCAAGCCTTTTTCAACATTGTCTCTCAAAAAGTGAAGACAAATGTCAATATGTTTGGTCCTTTTATGTTGACAGGGGTTTTTGGAAATATTAATTGCACTTGTATTATCACAAAATATGGGAATGCGTCCCGTGTCAACAAAAAAATCTTTGAGTTGTTACCTTATCCACAGTAGTTGAGCACAACAAGAAGCAGCTGCAACATATTCAGCTTCTGCTGTGGACATGGCAACTGAGTGTTGTTTCTTGGTTGCCCAAGATACCAAACAGGGTCCAAGGAAGTGAGCCATACCTGAGGTGCTTTTTCTATCAACCAAGAAACACTTCCTCTTTAAGATATCCGTTAAGAAATGCACTTTTGACATCCATCTGATATAATTTGATCTCCATGTGGGCTGCAAAAGCTATCAAGATTCGAATGGCCTCAATCCTTGCAACAGGTGCAAAGGTTTCTTCATAATCAATGCCCTCTTCTTGGTTGTACCCTTGAACCACCAGTCGGGCCTTGTTTCTGGTGATTGTTTCGAACTCATCAAGCTTGTTTCGGAACACCCACTTGGTGCCAATGATTGATCTGTCTTCTGGCTGAGGTACAAGATGCCACACCTTATTCCTTTCAAACTGATGAAGCTCCTCTTGCATTACTATAACCCAATCTGAATCTGTAAGAATTTGGTGCTTCCATGGTCGTGGAGTAAGCGGATCCACAGACACGCTTTCTACTCTTGCTTGGATACTTGGCGAACAGGTTCAGAAACTGTTTCGGAGCCTGTTTCTAAGCCTGATCTGAATCCTCTTCCCGAGCCTGTTCTGGAGCCTGTTTCTGGAGTGTTAGGCTGGTTTTGTTCTAAACTGGGTTTAGTAATACTTCCCCTTGTTTGGTTCAGACCTTGCCCATCTTCCAAGGAAACAGCTCCAGGCCCTGATCCTTCCTCGGGATACTTACCTTCTTCATGTGTGAGCAACGAATTTTTCTTAGTAAGGCCTAGTTCGAAATCATCATCCTGTGTATCAACCTCAACAAGAAAGTTAGTTTCATCAAAAAGCACATGCACACTCTCCTCAACACACAAGGTTCGCTTATTGAATACTTTGTAAGCCTTACTGTGTGAGGAGTACCCAAGAAGGATTGCCTCATCACTCCTTGGATCAAACTTCCCCAAGGCGTCCTTCCCATTATCATGCACATAACATTTACAACCAAATACTCTCAAGTGCATAATATTGGGTTTTCTACCCTTGAAAAGTTCATAAGGAGTTTGGTTAAGAATAGGTCTAATCATGCATCTATTGATAATGTAACATGATGTGTTCAAAGCTTCCGCCCAAAAGTTTCTAGCAAGACCACTAGCAATAAGCATTGTTCTGGTCATGTCTTCTAGAGTTTGAATTTTTACGCTCTACCACCCCGTTCTGCTGAGGTGTTCTTGGGGCTGAAAAATTATGATCAACACCATGCTCATTACAATAGTCAATAAAGCTCGAATTTTCAAATTCTTTACCATGATCAGACCTTAGGCACACCAATGAGTGTCCTACTCTCTTTTCAGTCTTTTTAATGAATGCAAGAAATTTTTCAAAAGTTTCATCTTTAGAAGCTAAAAACAAGGTCCATGTGAAATGAGAGTAATCCCACTATCACAAGCACATACCTCTTTCCACCTCGACTTGTGATCCTCATAGGACCACACAAATCTACATGTAGCATCTGAAGAGGTTGGGTAGTGCTAACACAGTTTTTCCGTTTAAAAGAAGTTTTGACTTGTTTACCCCTGGCACAAGCGTCACATACCTTGTCATCATTGAATTTGATGGAAGGTAGGCCAACTTCTAGGTCTTTAGTGACAAGTTTATTCAAGAGTGAGAGACTCGCATGACCTAGTCTCTTGTGCCAAAGCATGACATCATTATTTAAAGCACTTAAACAAGTCAAATTGTTTTAGGGAAGTGAGAGAATACTTACTTTATACACATTTTTGTGTTGCTTCCCCCTCAACGCAACATCTCCTGTGTGGATATTGATGACCAAGCATTGTTTTGAAGAAAACACTACTAGGTTATCTTGATCACACAGTTGGGACACGCTGAGTAGATTATGTTGTAATCCATCCACCAGATATACATTGTCAATTGTATGGGGGAGTGACTCACCTATCTTGCCTATACTGACAATTGTCCCTGGTTTGCCGTTTCCAAATGCCACACTCCATCCATCAGAGGCTGTAAGTAAGAGGAGGTTTGATTTTTCACCAGTCATATGCCGTGAACAACCGCTATCCACATACCACAATTGGTTGTTTGCTGAGTTGTTTGCTCGGTTGTTCCCCCTCACTTTTAGCCTGCAAAACAAATTAGGGGTTAGTTTTGGGAACCCAGATCCACTTGGGTCCCATTCTTTTTGAAGTGCAAATCTCATCTTTTCTAACCCATATTTGTTTTACATGAATCAAGTTCTTTTCCATGGCATACTTTCTTATACGACAAGTGTACTGATAATGCCCTGTTTTACCACAATGAAAACACACAATATTTTCTGGTAATCCTACATATTTTCTATGAAGAGGGTAATCAGTGCGCTTAGTTACAAAGCCTAATCCTCTTTTTCCCTGGTTACAGTGAGTGTTCAGCTAATTCAGTGCCTGTGAGGACCTGTTCCAGCGCTTGTTTGCAGCAATGTCTGATTCTACTTGTTTTAACTTTTCAAGCAATTTACTGTTCTCAACAAGTAGGGATTCTACCTTCTGTTTCAGTTCAAGAGACTCATTTTCAAGCTTAGTAAGGTCAGAAACAAAGGCTTCTTCTTTCATGCTTAAGGTCTCTTTGGATTTATTGAGGTCTTCATGCAAAACAATATTCTTCATATCAGTTTCAATTTTTTCGCTTTTAAGGATTTTGTTTTCATGCTCTAATTCTCTAATATCCCTTTTTAACTCAGAACATGCATCCTTTAACATGCAATTTTCAGAATAAATAGCATCATACTCATCCATCAAAGTAACTAATAACTCTTCAAGTTTTGCTTTATTTAGACCACGTACCTTATCCTTAAGTTGAGCTAAGCTATCCAGAGGCTCATCATCTGAGTCAGAATCACTTCTGGCCATAAGAGCTACAGCAGCATCTTCCTCTTCAGTCCCTTCCTCATCCTCGGTAGAATCACCCCAAGCCGCAAGCATTGCCTTTGAGAAGCACTTACCAGAACTGTTTTCAACCTGTTTCCTGCCTGTTTCCTGGACTGTTCGGGCTCTTGTTCCTCTTTCAGCAAAGGGCAGTTTTTCACAATATGATCAAGCTTACCACATTTGAAACATCCAGTGAACTGTTTCCGGTCATTGTTTCTGGGCTTGCTGAGGTTCTTCTTTTTGTTGTTCTCTTTGACCTTTTTGAAGAACTTCTTGAATCTTTGCGTGATCATGGCCAGTTCTTCTTCGTCAAGCTCTGAACCATCCTCTTCTAAAGCCTTTAGAGCAAGGCCTCAGTCTCTCTTGGTCTCCTCTTTCAGTTGAGAGCTTCTTCTAAGCTCGTAAGTTTGTAGATTGCCAATAAGCTCGTCCAAGGTGATTTTATTGATATCCTTGGCTTCTTGGATGGCCGTGACTTTGGCCTCCCATGATTGTGGCAAAAATCGTAGGATTTTCCTCACCAATTCCTCGGTGGTGAAGGACTTTCCTAATGATTTTAGCTCATTAGTGACATGGGTGAAACGGGTGTACATCTTCATCACCGTTTCTTTATCACCCATCTCAAACAGTTCATATTTTCTCATCAGAAGCTCAATTCTCGATTGTTTTACCTGATTTGTACCTTCGTGAGCTACTTGCAAGGCATCCCAGATTTCTTTGGCTGACTCGCATTCGGAAATGCGAGTATACTCATCAGGACCAAGACCAAAATACAAGAGTTTTTTGGCCTTTGCATTCTTTTCCATCATCTTGAAATCTTCAGAATTGAACTCTTCAGGCTTTTCCTGAACTTTGCTTCCATCTTCGATCACTTTTGTTGGAATGAATGGTCCACTCTTGATAAGCATCCATAACTCGTAGTCCTTAGCTTGAATGTAGTTTTCCATTATATTCTTCCACCAACTGTAATGTTGACTATTAAAGTATGGCGGTCGAGTTATGGATTGCCCCTCAAGCATGCCATGTGGTGTACTCATGTATAGGATCTCTCAAGATGTTAATCTTTCTAATGAGAACCTGCTCTGATACCACTTGTTAGAATTGAGAGTACACTAACACAAGGGGGGTGAATTGTGTTGGTAGGTTTTCGCAGTTTCTGGGAACAGGCTTGGAACTTGTTTGGGCAGACTGTTTGTAACATACATAGAAGATGTAAAACAGCGAAAATAATTGAAAAGTGAGAACACAAGATTTTTACGTAGAAACACCTCGAGCCCAACCGAGGCGAAAACCACGACTTACCCCAGTAGGATTTTCACACACTTCCACTAAACGGGCTAAACACATTACAAAGGTAACCTTCTCTGTTACAATTGCAACACGCATAACTGTCTACCCTTAGACTAGTTACACACTACATCCTAGTCTCCCAGACTTGGACACACTCACGTAATCGTCTTCCCAAGACGAATTACACACGTCCAAAGCCTCCCTAGGCTTGGACACACTCAACTCTCACTTTGATGAAAGAAGAGAATAAAAACACCTTACTTTTGTGCTTCTAACTAAGCGAATGTAAGGTACAATTTTTGCTCCTAGTATGCCAAGGAAGATGACTCAATTTTCACACACACTTTGAAGGTTTTTCAGAAAATATAGTTTGCAAGTTAAATCCCTAGAAAAACCGTGTAAAAACTTTTAAATCCCTAGAAAAACCGTGTAAAAACTTTCTCAAAATATTTATGAAAACCGTGTGTAAAACCGTGTGTGATGATCTTCAATGTGGAGGTGGAGAAGCTCCTTAAATAGTAGAGGGCAACAAGATCTTTGTGTTTGAGCCACAAGTAGTAAGATCTTTTTGCTCCTAAAAAGATTATGGAAAGTGACTAATATTTTCAGTTGCCAAATCCTGAAATTTCCTATCTTATATTCCAAAAATAAGAGTTTGATTTATTTTGTAAAAGATTTCCTTTAAAAGCTAGACTCAAAATCTCCACAATATATTTTCAAAGCCAAAGATTAACTTATTCTGGGTTTAATGATAACAGAAAATTTATCTCAAATATTTTCAAAAACGTCAGCTCAAGATTTGGAAAAAACTGTGAAAAATCGTTTTGATTTGAAAACAGTCTGAACCATGATCTCAGAACTGATCTGAGACAGTGTTCTTAAAAATCATTCAAGGTAATGTTAAATCGAGTTCTTCCAAGTGGCATATTAACAAGAATCTAGGAAAATAAAACCTATAACAGACCAAGACTCTTGTTGAATCCACCGGATAGCATCTATAGGATCTTGACTTGTTACTTCAATGCTGTGGTGTTACTCAGAACTGTTTCCTGAACTGTTCCTGGAGTTCTTCATGTCTTTGATGTGCTTTAAGTTCTTTTCCATTCAGCTGTTCTGAGGAACTGTTCTTAAGATCAGTTGCTACGATGATACTCAGAACTGTTTCCTGAGCTGTTCCTTAAGTACTTCATGTCTTTGATGTGGTTTAAGTTTTTTGCCATTCAGCTGTTCTGAGAACCTGTTCTTAAGACCTGTTCTCGACCATGGTTAATCAAGCAATTTCAAAGTTTTCCAAACAGTATTTGAAACCTGTTCGATCAACACACTCAAGTGTATATTCCATTTGTGTTTGTTATCATCAAAACCTTACATTACATAATGATGGGTCAACAATTTTCCAACAAGGACCTCCAAAGTATGCTCTAAAGACAAAAAAGCCTGCATTGAAATCTGAAGGCAAACAACCCATCGAGCCGAAGGATGCTTAATTGAGTACTGGTGATGCTTTGCTAGAGGAGAAAACAAGCAACTTGGGGCAGGATGTTCAGATGGCCCCATAACAGCGGCCATTAAAATATCAGAGGGGTGGCAATGAAAAGAGAATGTACCATAAGGCATTCATCACGAGGATGAGCATACATTCACTCTCATCAATGGTGGCTTAGTTGAATGAAGCTCAGACCACAGCAATCAGATCAATAAGATTTGCTTCCTTCTTGGAGGTTGACCTGAAATAAGTCCCAGGGAAGTTTTCAAAATGGCTTGTAGACAGCTTTGATCACTACTTTACCTCCTTCATGCTTCTGGATGGGCAAAGGTTTGTGGTCACAACATTTGATGCTTATATGACCCTGGGTGTGCCTATTGGTGGAAGGGAAATCATGGACAGCAGCAGGTCTTCAATGGATGAAGAATATGATGAGATGCATGCTGCCTGGGTTAAGGAACGAAAAATTGAGCACACTGCCCCGGAACTGACCCGCATGCTGGAGTTTATTCTGGCCAAAAAGGACGGCGGTGAGAGGTTCAAGAGGTACTTCATGATATACTTGGTGAATTGCTTTTTCAGCAGACCGAAGAACTGCTACTGTAGCAAGACCATCCTCAAATACTTCAAGGATGTGGACTAGATTGCATCCCTGCACTAGTGTAAGTTTGCAATAGAGAAGCTCATTACCAATGTGAGGCATTATAAGGAGAGTAAGTCCATGAAAGGGGTGCACTTCGACGTTCCGTTCATCTTCTTAATGGTCAGTTCTATTGCACAACAACCTGGCCCTTTCATAAAATTGTTGAACAATATGATAAAAAATAGTGATCATTTAAAAAAGCAATGTCACAATGTGTTACTGATCAACAATAAACCTAATAGTGATCAATAACTTATTGATTAGTGATCAACTGTTCATATGTGAGTACATTACAAAAATGCATGTACTAATAGAATTTTTTTTGGCTGTTTTTGTATTTGCAGATGCTATAGTCGGACAGGGTTGTTTTCATTGAGAGAACAATGTATAGACAATTTCAAATAATGTTCACTTCGACTGATGAGGACATCAAAAGAAGAATAGAAGCTGAGTACAGGAGCAATGGTTTTGGGAGGGGTGTTGTCAAAGCTCCGCTGAATGTTGCTGAGCGAATGGAGGCTCAGTAGCAAGCTCCTCCAGACAACAGGGCGACTGAAATTGAGATAGTAAACAAAGCATTCTCGTCTTCTTCTAGTGATCATTACGTGTGTCATTAGTCATGTTTTGATTTAATGTAGTGATGGTTTGCATTGCTTGTTTCAATGTTACTTCCTAATAATTCCAATACAGTCCTTCTGTGCATGATGATCAATAGATGTATTCCTGGTGATCTTTAGAAGTAATATCAGTGATTAAAAGTTGTGGAATCAGTGATCAGTACAAATCAGATTAGTATGCAGTTCATATCGATCTCTCCATTTTCTCAAAGTGTATGTGTTAAAAATAGCATTAGTGATCAATAGTAATTTCTTAGTGATCAAAGTGCATGTGTTTTTATGAGCAGAATACGTCCTGTTGGTGATCAGTAGATATGTTATTTCTGATCACTACTTGTGTGATGAGTGATTAATAGAGATATATGTCAATGATCACCTAACTAAATTTTTTATGTCTGTCTTTATGAGCGTTATCTAAAAAGTGTTGAGCAATCATGTTTTTGGTGATGATTATATATAATATTAGTGATTACTTGAATTGGTGTTTACTTATTTGATATTTTTGACTCACACCCTTGTTACTTATATTAGTAAGCACCAATTTAGTTGATCACTTATGTTACTTATGTTAATTTTGTCTTCATTAGTTTCCAATTTCATTATTGTGTTAGTACGTGATCAGTAGTCATGTTATTAACGATCAACTAACATATATATATATATATATATATATATATATATATATATATATATATATATATATATATATATATATATATATATATATATATATATATATATATATATATATATATATATATATATATATATATATATATATTTATTTATTTCTTTTTACTGTTTTTTTTCCTTCGAAAAGTCTCGAAGGATGTAGGCAAGACAATTTCCTCTACTAAGGAGTTGGCTTCTGCTTATAAAAATTTTATCAGCAACATGGATTCTATGTCAAGCAAGTATGGCCAGAATGAAGGGCTTGACAGCATACGAGATGAAGCGAGGGCGATGTTCACGTCATTCTGTGATGCTGCTATTGCGTGTAAACAATCCTAGCAAGAGGCTAGTATGGATGGAGCGCTTGTGATAAGCGAATGCCAGGATGTTGCAATGAAGGAGGCTACTGCAGAGCTTCACACCACTTGTATTATAAGTGATAGTTATTAGTAACAATAGACGTGTTACACTGATGAGAATGTATGAGTTACAAATGTGCAGAATATCTGGTGTCAGTGATGAGTAATATTCCTGCTAATAGATGTATTTTCTGGCGATCTTTACAAGTAATATTAGTGATCAAAAAGTTATGGAATTAGTGACCAGTACAACTCAGATTAGTATGCAGTTGAACTCAAATCTCTCCTTTTTCCCTCCACCGGCTAGAGTTTACTTTTTGTGTGGAGCAGTCATATTGTTATTATCTAAAAGCATCAGGTTTAGTTTGGCCAGTGCTTATAATTCTATGCATATAAAATTTGGTGATCAATAAGAATGTTGTTAACAATCAATAAGAATCCAGTGATCTTTGAGTAAACAATGAGGGACTTCTAGGGAATGATCAGTGAGTAATATGTGTGCTCACTAATATTGTATCCGCTGATTAATAATCTTATATCCGTTGATCAATAGATATGTGTTTCATACTTATCACCATATTGTAAGGGATTGAATCCTAAGATACTGCTAAAAAAATCATTGAACACTGAGTCCATTGATGTAGAACCACCGGATCATAAAAACACATGTTTGTTGATCACCAAATAAACAAGTAGATAATTCTATGTTGTTAGGAAGGAGTAACATTTGTGATCACTAAATGTTATGCCTATTGATCACCAACAACATGCCTATTAATCACTGAAATTACATGTATACAATTATAACCACTGATTGACCTGGTAAACAATATTATAAAGGGAGATAATGCTATGCTGTTAGGAAGGAGTAGCATCAGTGATCACTAATGTTATGTCTATTGATCACTAACATCACGCCTACTGATCACCCAAATTACATGCGTATACTTATAAGCATAGACTGAACTGGTAAACAATATTAAAATTAGTGATCACTCATTTTATGCTTATGATTCACTAATACCTTTGGCCTAAATATATGGGTGTTACACAAAGGAGAATGCTAAAAACCTTAGAAAGGGGCTCTTGTCCTTAGGAAACGGAGGAAAGTTCTCATTAAAATTGTGAATAAGTACATGACCATACTATAATAGGAAAAGAAGCGCAATAAAAAAAGAAGCGATTTATAAAAGAGCCCTATCCCTATTCATTTCTCACCACTCGAAGGGGGAGGGGCATCGCTCAGCTTTGAGTCCTGTTCGAGGCCGCCCGCCGACGCAGGATCGGTGACCAGTTCGACAAGACAGGGGATCTGAGCAAAAATGAACTGTGTTTATATGGGAAATGTAAGGCATTTAATTTTATATTGGAAATGGACTGTGTTTAGTTTTATATCGGTAACATTATTTTCAATTTTGTCAGCATAATTAATTACTCAGCTTCATAGAAAATTTGGAAGTGACTCTTCAGAACTTATTCATATGAACAATAACAAAATATAATAAGTAAAATGAATTAATATGTTTCGTGGTGGGTTCCATAAGTATTATTTAATGTGGTGAGCCAAAATAATGAGCCTTGCATTGGATTGGTGATCATTAGTGTTGTCATTGGTGATCAGCAGTGTTCTTCTTGGTGATAATTAGTGTTGTCATTGGTGATCAGTAGTGTTCTTATTGGTGATCAGTAGTATTCTTATTGGTGATCAGTATAGCTATGATTAGTGATCAGTATAGTTGTGATTAGTGATCTGCTAATAAAGTGTTAATTGGTGATCAGTAGTGTTGTTGTTGGTAATCAGTAGAGCTGTGATTGTTGATGAGTAGTGTTTGTGATCAATAGATGTATGCCTTGTTTGCCATAAATACACGTAGATATAGTACATATAATAAACAACTCCCTTTATCATGTGCTCAGTATTTCCGATGAGTGCGGCTGTGATTGCTAGTCATTTGATCTATGATTAATGATACATTATATTACATGAGTTCATTGAAGTATGATATATATATATATATATATATATGTATGTATGTATGTATATATATATATATATATATATATATATATATATATATATATATATATATATGTATATATATGTATGTATATATGTATATATATATATATATATATTATATATATATATATTATATATATGTATGTATGTCTTCTCTCTCTCTCTCTCTCTCTCTCTCTCTATCTATCTATCTATATCTATCTATCTATATATATATATATATATATATATATATATATATATATCTATATATGTATATATATATTATTTTATACTCATGTTGTAACTTTAAGCCTGTCCAGCAATGAATTGGAAAGGTACTGCTTATACTCACGTGCCTTTTTGTATAGTGACGATTTTCTGTTCAGCAAAGAAGTCAAAAGGAATACATTCTAATTATAGTACAACTTAAAAATTGGCACACTAACTTTCCTTTTATACTAGTGTGCATCCCATACTTTGCACGGGCATATGTTGAAGTTTTGTAGTGTTATCATCTTTTTAGGATATTTGTAGTCTAGTTGTAATGTTATAATATACTTTATTTTTCACATATGGTTTGGATTTATATGCATATATAATAATTGTGGATTACTTTATTGATGTTAATATGTTGTACATTTGTGCCTTTTTAGTGTGTCTGGTTACATTATTTAAATTATTATAACTATAATAATTTACGTTGATTTTCTGACTATTATTATCCTTTATGCAATGTTTGTAACCATCAAAATAATTGTATAAAACATTAATACTTTCATCCATGTTTTATTAGATGCCAAATCCATTTTTAATTTCTTAAACCCTATAAATAATAGGGTACATAAATCTTCAATTATTACTATTCACAAATTAAATTTAATTGTAAAACATTTTTTATGTTTAAAACTTGTTTAAGAAAAAGTGTACATTAAATATTTATTGCCATTGTTATTTTAATTTAGAACTAGCAATTAATAATGGGCTAATTGAAATTAAGAAAAAAAGCTAATAGTAATGCAATACTTGTAAATCATACATCAATCTATTCACTTTTATATTATATGTATGATTCTGCAGTCCTAATGTCCTTTTGAATTCAAAAGAAAGTGAGATACCCGATGATGAAAGAAGACGATCTGCTGAAAAAAGTAGTTGTAGTGCTAGTGAAGGAAAAAAGCGTCATGTCAAAGTGTTATCCAGAAAATTAGAAGTGCGGGTGATGATGCAAACAAGTCTAATGAACGAGACAATTTGCATGACAACAAGGAATCAAAAGATCAGTCCCGGGCTGATGAACAACAAGAAAGGAAAGAAAAGAGTGACACAAATGTTGAAAGTAATGCAACGCCGGAGAAGTTTGCATAAGAAGAACATCTCTCTCAAGAATGCACTAAAAAGCCCAAGAAGAAGGAAGCTGACAAGAAACGAAAGACTGACAGCAACAGCAATGAAGAGCTCAACTCTAAAAGGCATGCTGCATATGACAAGCAAAGAGAGAAAGCAAAGGAAAAGGAAGAACTTCCCAACCAACATGTGGACAAAGTTGCTGAAAAGAGGAAGCCTAGCAAAGATGCCGCTGACAGGCCTTTAAGCAAGAACGCAAAAGGGACAAATTTCCGTTGGAACTGGGAAAGGATGAGGAGCCCGCACAGAAAAGTGCAGTGAAAGTTGAGAATAACAAGAAGAGAAGCAAGCAGATTGCTTCTAAGAAAGCTCCATGTGATGATAAAGCCCGAGCACAAAGAGAAACATCTTCAAAAGCCCCTACCAAACTGGAGAACAAAGAGAAGGGCGAGAAGGCAGGACAATCAAAAAAGCACAACCCAAAGGAAAAGCTAGTAGATGACGGGCAATCAGAGATGATGCAGTAGTTATCGAACGTTGCAGTACAGAAAGAACACGTACTTGACGTGGAACCTCCCAATAGCTTGGATTCAGAAGAAAATGATCCGACTTATGAATGCGAAGAGGTCGATCATAAGAACGAGCAGATAGATGCCAAAGAAGAGGTCGCCATCCGTCAATCTTAAAAGCCGCCTGAAAGAGGAACAAGCCTTTGTTACAGTGCGAAGGCGACAGTGCTACCTTGGTACTGGTGAAAGCAATCAGCTTAAGGAAGGAGCTTTAGATTGTGTAGGAAGACCTGGCTTTAAAATCTGAGGGGGTGCCAGTGAAAAGAGAACATACCAAAAGGCATTCGTTACAGGACTATTTATGCGTTCATTCTCATCTCTAGTGGCATAGCTCAATGAAGCTCAGGCTGAGGCAGTCAGATCCATGTGCTTCGCCCCCTTCCTCAAAGTTGATGTAAACCAAATCCCAGGGAAGTTTTTCAAGTGGCTGGTGGAGAGCTTTGACCTGTACGCTGTGTGCTTCAAACTTTAAGATGGGCAGAAGTTTTTGGTCACAGCATTTAACGTGCATGCGATCCTAGGTGTCCCTTTGGGGGGAACGGAAATCATCGAAATCACTAAGTCTTCAATGGATGACGAGTATGATGAGGTGCATGTCACGTGGTTGAAGGAATAGAAACTCTAGAAGAATGCCCCGGAGCTCACTCGAATGCCAGAGTTCATTCTGGCCCAAAAAGCCAAGGGTGAGAGCTTTTAGAGGAACTTCATCATATACTTGGTGAACTGCTTTTTCAGCAGACCGAAGAACCGCTACTGCAGCAAGTCCATCTTTTAAAGATCTTAAGGATGTGAGCCAGATTACATCCCTAGACTAGTGCCAGTTCGTAGTGGATAAGCTGATCACCAGTGTCAGGCACTACAAGAAGAATACACCTACAAAAGGTGTGCACTTTAATGGTCCGCTCTTCTTCTTGATGGTCAATTCTCCTATTCAACAATATATCCCTTGGTCAAATTTCTGAACAATAAAAGTGAACACAATGATCATGTAAAAAAAAAAAAATGAATGCCTTAGTGATCAACAATTAAATGACTAGGGATCAATAACTTGTGCTTTAGTGATCAATAAGTTATGCATCAGTGATCAATGTTTTAGGAACTGAATTCCTTGTACTAAGTATTTTTTTCATGTTTCTATATTAGCAGATGCTGTACTTAGACAGGGTTGTCTACATGAAGAGAAGTGAAGAGACAATTCCCTATAATGTCTACATAGACTAATGAGCACATCATGAAAGGGATAGAAGATGAGGACCGGAGCCATGGTTTTGGGAGAGGCACCGTTGAACCTCGCCTAAATGTGCCACACCCAACAATGCATAAGCAGCATCCTACTGAAGACATCAGGAGCTCTCAAATTTAGGTAGTAAGCAAAACATGTTTATCTTCGTTGCAAATTGTTTGACAAACCCTCATTGCTGATCAATACAGATCCGATTAGTGATCTCTTTACTTCAATCAATGGAATCCTTCTCTGCATTGTTATTAACAGAGAGTCATATTGGTGATCATAAGCGGCCCAATTAGTGATCAAAAGCTGCCTAATTAGTGGTCATTTTAGAATGGAGTCTTTTTCCTCCCGTTACTTAATTCAAAGCTTGTTTACTAATTGAACATTAATGTTGTGATTGGTTATCAAATGGGCATAGTGCTAGTGAGAAAGTAGATAAATCTTTTGTTCTTTTTGCGCAATGCTTGAAGTCTAATATCATAAGATATTTATTTTTCGAAAAATATAGAAAGCCATGGTGGAGAAGGCTGTTGGTAAGGAGGCAGTCGAGGAAGCATTTGATTTTCTACGACTAGAGGCTCAAATTGAAGATGCTGAAGAAACAAAGAAGACAGAATTTGAGGTAATAAATAACCCCCTTTATGCCCATTGCTTAGAGTTTCGTCGTTGTGTGTGAATGCCGATCAGTAGTGCATAGTGATCAATACTTGTGTGATCATTGATTGAATATATATGGAAAATACTGATCAGCCTTAACTTATCTTGAATTTTATGTCTTTGTATGGATTATGTACTGACTGATCAGTAATCATTGTTTTAGTGATGATTGTCAATAATATTAGTGATCACTAAAAATTAGTGTGCACTTATTTTATTTCTTGATTGACGTTTATTGCTATTATGTATAGCAATTACTATAGACTGATAATTGGCATAAGACTATGATTAGATTACTTATTGCTCGAACACTTCTTGTATTTGGACTGCTTTTTTGTTGGTGATCACTGAAGATGTTATCTGTGATCAGTTGACATAAGATTGGTGATCGTATTACCTAGTGTTGAATTTTTTTTTTTCAACATTGCTTCTATTTTCAATTATTCCTTGGTTGGTGATCATTGGACATGCTATTTATGATTCGTTTGCATATGATTATTAATCATGTTAATCACTGTTTACTTTTTTTTATCATGACTCCTTCAATTTCAATTCTTCAATGAGTTGTAATCAATGCTTATGTTATCAGTGATGAAAACTGATGCTTTTAGGAATAGGTTTTTTGTTCCCCACTTTTACAATTCGATGATTGTTCAGTGAGTCAGTGATCAACAAGCACGTTGTAACTAATCAGCCAACATACATATTTATTTATCTATTTATTTATTTATTTTATTTTTTTTGAAAATTACAGAGAGAAGTTGACAAAGTCAGTTCTGCCACGAAGCAATTGGCGTTGGCTTACAGAAACTTCACAGCCGTCATGGATTGCATGTGCAATAAGTGCAGTGAGAGTGAAGATCTTCAGAGGCTAGGGGACGAAGTAACGGAAATGTTCATCTCATTCTATGATGCTGCCACTCAAAATCTCAAAGAGAAGCTTAGGGTTTCAAAACTAATCTTATGAAGGATGCTGTTATAGACCTTCACAGTGCTCATGTTGAGTTTCAAAATCTTCAACTGATACAGAAAGCAAACAATGACCTCTATGCTCCTTCATTCAGCCTTATAGTTCCACTTGACAAACCAGATGGTGAAGCTGAAATTCCAGGAGACACATTGGTTTTCGATGCCAGCATCATTGTTGAAAAGGAAGAGCACCTTGAGGATGTAGTGCTGGATTAGCCAAAGAGTGTTACAAAGAAGGATTATAGCATGCCATCATACAGTCTAGGGCTGGGACTAAGTCAACCAGATAGCCAAAGTCCAGTACCTCAAAACACCTCTGTGCCTGATCCAAGCACTACTGTAGTTAATGAAGATGATGGCATTGAAGATGACGATGGTAGTGCTCCATTCAGAATCCCATTGAGAAGCACTTCTCAGGTGAACCGTGAGCTTAGTGCAAAGAAACCAGCTGAGAAAAAGCCTAAAGAAGGTGATGAGCCTGCTTGTAAAAAGGTTGTTAGGAAGCTAAGTATCAGGATTAAAAAGCCAACCCTGCGGCAGCAGACGACTGGCTCAAAAGTACCATCTCCTCACAATGCCAAAGAGCCAGCAGGACGGATCAAACAGGTATTGTCATTAAGCAACCCTAGGCCTAGAAAACTAACAGTGGTCCAGTAGCCAGAAATAAGGTTGGAAAACAGACCAAGCCTGTTGTGCATGGTGAAGGTAGCAAGCAAAGGGCTAAAAATGCTGTTGCAAAGCAACTAAGGTAGTAGCAGTAGAAGCTGCCATCGGATGCACAAGGCTGTGAAAGCCAAACTGGTGGGGAGAAAGCAAAGTTGCCTCAGAAGGTAAAGCCGAGTATACATACCAGTATCGGTGAAATAATAACAATTGCACCAACTTCAAGACAGCTAGTAGAGCATAACAAAGGAAGTCACAGGGCCTCCGGTGAGCAAGTAGCAACTGATTCCAGGAAGCCCAAATTGACAAAAGGGGTACTACCTAAAAAGCATGATGAGAAGCATTTGGGTGCTGCAAGAACTCCAGAAATGTTGGAGGAAGTAAGGCTATCGGATGCACTGAAAAAGCGGCAGCCTGAAAATCATCCTCTAGCCTACTGCTAGCCATATGTGATCTAGCTGACAAAGCACAGCACTGAGCTCTCTCAGGATGAGCTTACCATATCTGAGTATGTTTTCGGCAAAGTCGAAGATGTGGCTGACAGGCAATATCTCTAATCAATCTTCTTTGTATGCTAAGTGGTGTTTTTGGCAAAGCATTCTATTGCGCGGTTAACGATCAAAGGGTATATGATTGGGGATTAATAGCTTTTGTGATTGGTGATTAACTGTTATCTATGTTGCTGGTGGATATTTGATTCACTTCGTATGAATGCTTACTTTCTTCAGTGTTTTTGCCCGGCTAGTGTTGATCAAGTGTTATTTGCTTATGATCAGTATTGGTGTAATTGGTGATAAGTGGTTGTGTGTTTGGTGATCTATAGTTTTCTAATTCACGATCAGTGATTATTTGGTTGGTGATGAATAATTTTGTGATTGGTGATTAGTAGTTTGGCGACTGGTGATCAACTCGGGATCATTTAACTAAATGATTACTTCTTCAATCTTGCATTATAATTCACTGCTTATATAATTCATCTGTTATCTTTGTTGCTAGTGGATATTTAATTCACTTTGTATGAATGTTTACTTTCTTCAATGTTTTTTCCTTGCTAGTGTTTGTCAACTGTTATTTGCTTGTGATCAATATGGGTGTAATTGGTGATCAGTTATTATGTCTTTGGTGATTAATAGCTCTCTGATTCGCGTTTAGTGATTATTTGGTTATTGATGAATAATTTTTGTGACTGGTGATCAGTAGTTTTGGGACTGGTGATGAACTTGGGATCACTTGTGTAAATGATTACTTCTTCCATCGTGCATTTGTAATTCACTGCTTATATGATAAGTGATGCCTTTTCCCAACTGAATGTGTTGTCTGGTCATCGATCAATAATTTCACGTTGGTGATCAGTGTCTTCATGCTGGGGTGATCATTACTTATGCAATTTGTGATCAATATGTGATCACCTACATAAATCTTACATTTTTTTTGATTTCCTGGTAGTTTTTAACCATTCTTTTTCATTTTGATTTTGCAGTGACCTTTGTTCGATGGTTGCAGTGATAAGGAGGCCACTAGGGCTTCTATGGTCACTCTAAAGCCAGGAGAGTAGCTTGAGATGAATGTCATTAAGATATGGTCCATCATACTAAATGATTGGGAGAGAAAAAAGGACCTCGCCACTCCAAGCAAATTCTTCCTGTCATGCGATCAAAGTGTAAGTGCCTCACAGTCAACTTATTGCTCAATATTAACTACATTAGTGATCATAACTAAAACATTAAGTTATTGAAATATCTACTCTAACAAATTTCTCACCAAGAATGGTCTGTCTTTAGTGACAAATTACATTGCATAAACATACGTTGTTTTTTCTTCGATGTAGTATTTGTTTAGCAGACAAATGTTGACTGTCGCTTCATTCAAAAAGGGATATGAAGATTTTAAGGTTGTAATGGACAGAGAGCTAGAAAGATGTCCATGGATCAAAATCAAGCAAGTTGACCTGGTAATGGGTGATGTTCAGTGAATGACCATAACACACTTGGCTTCTTAAAAAAATAAAGGCATTTGATTTATATTGCACATATCCACCAATGTCCACATGTGTTTGTTTTCTTCTTTTTACTTAAAAAAAAAAATGTAGGTTTTCTTCCCCTTGTGTCACAGTAGTCATTTCTTTTTACTTTGCTACAACCTGAGGGACAAGAAGATTGATGTCATCAATAACTTGCTTGCAAGAGTATCATTGAAGGTTCAGACTTTCCGGTGAAATTAGTGAGTTCTAAATACTATACTGTTTATAACTATGCTGATGTTATTACATTGCAATTCTAATAGTGTGCAATGTTTTTGAAAATTTGTGCAGAGCAAAATACTCAGCATGTACCTAGAGGGTGTAAAACATCCTAAGCATGCGATGCTTAAAAAACTAAAGGCAACACGCTTGAAAATGCCATGGAGGACAGCTATAAATTTTACAGAATGTGGCATATTTTGAATAAGACACATTGAGAGCTACTTTGGGGAAGGAGAGAAGTGGGAGTCCAGACTGAATGCGAACAATGTGAGCATTACAGCAGAACACTGACTTTGCTAGAAATATAAAAAATAAGGAATGTTACTAATTCATCATGAACTATCTTTTGTGATTAGGATGCAAAGTTGAACCTTCTGAGGGCCCGGTACTGTCACACCATAGTCAATGAGGACAACAAGGCAAGATTCAGGGCAACTAAAAGGGCAAAACATTTCAGGGAATTTGAGACAATTTATCCCAATCTAAAGAAAGATGCTAAGAAGGACTAGGTTTATCCCTATCTTATTTCTCTGTGTTGCCAATTATTTTGTAAATGAAAATTACTTTGTATATATTATATAACACGTTGTGTAACATTTTATCCATTTTAGGTTTTATGAAAATTTTAAAGGCACTTAACTTAGTAGAGATATAAAGAATGATCATCAAACATAGCTCTGGTGATCACTGATAGCGTTAGTATTGATCAGCATCTGTAGTTCTCCTTATAAGCAAAAGCAATAGTAAGAATCACCAAGAGCTGACCTATTAAATCAGTAAGCAACTGTGAGTAAGAAGATGTTGATCACCCAAAAAACATTGAATGATCACCAAAAATACTTCTAGCGATCCCAAACACACATCCTTTGATCACCACTACTGGACTTGTCGATGAGATGGTCTTATTCTTTATAAAAACATATGCTCCTATCCTAATGATACCGAACCCCAAACGCAGCAAAATAAACATATTAACCAATATAATTCACCCAAAATTAGCATGTATATGGTATGAGCATGAGAACATGGTTTGATCACCAAAACATAATCGTAATGATCACCAACACTGTAATTAGCCATCAGCAAACGATAACTTCTATACAAAACATACATGATGATGTCTGATTAGAGTAGAACGCAAATACAATAGAGTAATGCTATTTCAGATATCTCTGACAATATACTTGACGAAAAAACCAACATACTTCTGTCCAAAACCATAGATTGATATAGTGATCATCAAACATGGTTGTAAGGATCACCAAATATAGCTCTAATGATCACTAAACCTGGTACTGCTAATCACCAAATGATATCTTCTTTAAAAACTTGTACAACATAAATATGTTTGATTATAACATAAATATATTTGGCAAAAAACACACATATTTATGTTGATCACCACAAAAGATCTTGTGATCATAAAACACAGCTCTAATGATCGCCAAAAATGTGTACAATTGATACTGTGATCATTGACAATATGTTGAACACCATACATTGATATAGTGATCACCAAACATAGCTCTAATGATCACCCAACACAGCTGTAATGATCACCAAAACTGGATCTATTGATCAACCATTGATATAATGCATAGAAACATACAGTATGATTTTTTATGATCACAACCCACAAATATGAGTATCTCTGAGAATATTTTTTATGCAATAGCAACATATTTGCGGTGATCACTAGAAAAGATCTTGTGATCACCAGATACAGCTCTACTGATCACCAAATTAGTTCTCTAAGTGAACACATATATTACAACTCTGCAAACACGTTTTCATCATTCCAACAGTTGATCATCAAAAGGAACACTAATGATCAGTAACAGCAACCCTATTGATCACTAACTGATACTTGGCAAAAAATATTTTTTTATTTTTTTAATATAAGAAACACCCACAGCCATATATATACCTACACATAGTGCACTAGCGTCTCCTTTCCGGACAGTTTCTACTGTCATGGAAAGTAACACGATTGCAGTAGTGGCACATCCACATGCATGACTGGTGCTCAACAGCCCTCTCAACCCCCGTGTTCACCCTCTTTCCTCTTCCTTTGGTTATGGACGTTGGGGGTTGATGAATCTTAATCTGGTCTGGCATCGCGCACCCAAAGTAGGTCTACAAATTGCCTGCTGCGTTACTCGTTGACTCGCCACCTTGTGTCATGAAGCTGACGCTCGACTGAAGTCATTGAACTTAACAACAGCTACAGCTTGGCGGGGGTGCGCCCAGCCAGATTCGTACACTTATAAAACTGAGACCACGCATCAACTATGAGCTTATTTTGTGTGGCTACTTCTCCATAAGCATATCCCACAACACTATGAAACTCATGCATCGGCGCTTTTGCTGTCAACTTTGTTCACCTATTAATGACATAAGCAGCCGAAATTTCTCTTAGCAAATTGGATGTGAAAACGAGCAGCATGTGAGCGCATGGAATCCCGTCCGAGTCGAAGAAGAGGCATGAGCACTGGCACTCATAAGTGCGCTCATTGTACACCACATAACGGATCGTTGTCTTGTTCTCATAATTGTGCTTGACCTGATAGGTCCGGTCGCCCTCTACGTTAGTGATGCGCTGCACATCACAGTACATCTGATCGATGTATAACTATCTCTGGAACACGTACAAGTTCATGTGAGTGTACATGTTCCTCGCATGCTTCACAATCCCATAGGGCGTCTGCAGTTCTGGGAACGATGCTAGAGAGGCATTTTTAGCCTTACGCTCACGATGGCGTTACGACTCCACAACATGCACAAATCTGACCCAGAATTCCACTAGGCTGACGTTGGGACACATTAGGGAACCAAACATAGCGTTTTGACTCTCAGAGCCTGACATCGTCCTCAAAATACCCCATAAGAAGTCCTCCTTAAAGTAGACATGCACCCAAAGCTCTCGATTCTTGTATATCTGGCGCAGCCACTCATTGTCAGTCAGCCCAAATTCCTCTAGCATCTCCCCCCAGGACTCCTTGAACTCGTCGGGAGAGTCCGATGCCCACACGCACCCTTTGATGCGCTCGATGAAATCCTCACAGCCATTTAGCGTGTGGCCCACCTTCTTAGGGAGATTTCTCATGATGTGCCACATATAGAATTTGTTGATCAATGTCTCAAAAACATCGACTACTGCCTCTCTGATCGTCGGATCTTTTTCTGTGATCACTGTTTTCGGCATTTGGCTGCCCGTGGCAATCAGGAAGCTGTTGAACAGCCGCTGGAAGGACTCCACCTTCTCATCCCTCAGCAGACCAGCTCCAAAACAAATTAGCTACCTATGGTGGTTTAGCACGCTTGAATGGTGCAAAAACCAATGAGTATCGGTTCGTCTTGTGTGTCATGTCAAACGACAGTATATTGCCGAATATGGAGCAACTTCTTCTACCAGGGAGTTTAACCAGAATACATTCTTCAATCGGTTGTCTTCATCAACCTGATAGTCAAAAAAGAAGCTTGAGTCGACTTCCTTTTTGATATTCAGCACGTCTATAAACATATACGCATCTTTGTCTTTGATCAGCACTTTCAGATCTCTGTGGTAAATTTATAGGTCCTTCTGCATGCAGGCAATGTTTTCATACCCCCTAACTTGTTCTTTCAGGAGGTGATACACCTTTGACGACCCCAAATTAGCTCGCGCGTACTTGCATACCATCTACTTATGGACGGAGTTGACGTTTCTGTTTGAATTGAGAAACTGCCTCCTACTGGGTGTGCACAAGGGGTGAACATGCCCCTCGTGAAACTTGATTATCTCAAAATTCCCATTTTTGGTAGACCTTAAAAGAATATGCTGTCTCTGGCTTGGAGGCATGGCTTCACCTGTTACAATAGCAATTTCTGGCATCTTGTCAGGCCGACGAAATCCTTCTTTGGAGCACTCGTACTGCTTCCAAGACCTCCCCACCTTATTCTTCATGGTAGGACTGCTTCTGGCACAAAAGCCAACATAAACAGCACATCTCTTGTAGAAATCAAGGCAGTCCTCCATCATGTCAAACACCATGCCAACGTCGGCACAAGCATGCCATCATCACAGTTCAGTACCTACTCGCCTCTGTCATCTATCAATGCATCCGTAACTACTAGCGTGGATGACGTGGCATGTCCTACGCAAACATTAGCAAAGCAAAAGGTTAACATTAAACAACAGAAACTGTAACCAACAGAAAAAGCAGCGCACCAGAGTCTCTCTATGATGAAGGAACCCACAACGAGTGCAGTTGGTTGCTGCCTTCAGCAGTAACCATCGCATGACCACTTGTGGCCATATATTAGACTACCTATATCAAAAAAAGAGTCTCCTTCAACAAGTTAAAATTTTCTAAGCAACAGTATTGTCTACTATTTCACTCAGGGCTTATCATTCTATGCATGTAATTCAGTATTCCAAAAGAATGTAGTTAGTGATCAATAATCATAAAATTAGTGATCATATATGGCCCTCCCTCCTAACAGCATAAATATTTCTAAATGTGTATTTGGTGATCAGTACAGAAGTATTTTGCGATCCGTTGGTTCGAGATCAGTGATCAAACGACTCACTGTTCACTTTTTTTTTGGCTCTTTATTAGGATCAGTGATCAATAAGCATGTTGAATTCCAAGAGTACACAACCACAAGAGGGGGGTGAATTGTGGTGGTCGATTTTCGCCTAATAACTGACAAACAACCGTAGCACTTGATTGCAGAGATTGTTTGTAAATCACAAACAACCTTACGCCTTGTTTGTAGCGGTTGTTCTCAATTGATTCAGTAGCGAAATTCAAAGTAATAAATGCGGAAATAAAGCACACACAATTTTTACGTGGAAAACACCTCTAGCCCAACTGAGGTGTGAAAAACCACGACCTACCTCGTGTAGGATTTAACCACTTCACTAACGGGCTGAAAACGTTACAAAAGCAACACTCCTTGTTACAACTTGTAACCCACGTAACCTTCTTCCCTAAGACAGGTTACACCACGTCCAATCTCACCAGATAGGACACGTCCAAAGTCCACACGACTGAGGACACACTCACTCACTTTCTGTTCTGAGAACAGGGTACAAAACACCTTACTGGGGTGCTTCTGACTTAAGCAGATGTAAGGTACAATGAAGTCCTATTATGCCAAGAAATTGAAAGCTCAGTTAAGCACAATCTTCTCACGGTTTTTCTCTTTGAAATTCAGCTCTAAAAATCTCTTACTTCTTTGTAAAAACCGGATTGTCAAATGGGAGAGAGAATTTCAATATTTAAACGCACAACCCAACGGCTATTCTTTTCAAAAGATAGGGAAAATCCTCTATTTTTAGTCGCTTAGAAGATTCACCAAAGATTTCCAACGGCTAAGAGAGGAGAGAAGATTTTCTTAAAATATCTTGGCCGAGTAATCTAGCTTGAAAAGATAAAATCTTGATTTATCCCAAATTCAATCAAGACCTAAAAATAAGGGATAAGAATCTTTCAAGAGAAATCTTTAGCAAAAACGGTTTTGCAATTTAAACAAATCTTTTTAGATCTGGCAGCCAACCGAAGCAAATTTCCAGATAAGACTGATGTAGCTGCTGTAGTTTTTGAGAACACCCTAGGCACCCTGTTTGCAGGGTTGTTTGGAAATGGTGTCCCAAAGCAACTTTTCGAAAACCGTTTTCAAGAAGTGCTAAAAATGATACTTTCAAGATTGGCATATTAACAAGAGTCTAAAAGATAAAAACTAAATTAACCAAGACTCCTTGTAAGAATTAGTTGTCTTGTCAAGAGTGAATATGCTGCTCCAAAACACCTTGGTCACCTTGATTCTTTGGATGATCTTGTGTAGATGAATGTTCCTCAAGACTTAGACCATATGTGTTGTTTGCTAATCTTGTGTCACTGAAGCTCGGAACCTGTTCCTAAGACTTGTTCTCAATATTTAGCCACCAGGTTAATAAAATATCACAAATAGCAGTGTAGGAACAATAGTGTATTAGGCCCTGTTTGGAGAGCTTGTTTGGAACAACATTACTTAGACAAATATGTTACTCTTGGATTTGTTATCATCAAAACTAAATATAATCAACAAATTCCTCCTTTTTGATGATGACAAACCAAGTGACCATATTGACAAAATTAAAAAGCTTAACAACGTTTAATGCTGATAGGGATCCTCTAGGTGCTAGGTCATAGAGCACTCATATGGTTTCATTCATATGGTCTTATTCCCCCTTTTGGCATCATTAAAAAGCATAAACAACAGTATGAATGCAAGAAAAGAAATATAGAGCATAATGTGCAAGAAGCATCATTAAGGAGATATTGCATTAAAAACAGTACAATGCCAAAAATCAAGATGGGAGGAGACAAGAGAACAGCCTAGAGAATCAGGTTGCAGGGGGTGGTCTCATTTGCAGAGGAGGAATGCTGGGGGCAAGAGTGGAGAGAAGGGCAAGCAATTCCTCATGGCGTTTGGCGGAGAGGGCTTGCTCCTCAGCAAGAGCAGCCTTGACAGCTGAGAGCTCATCCTTGAGGCGAGCATTGTCCTCAAAAACAGCCTCAAGTTTGATGGAAGGTTGCCCAGAAACAGGTGGTCGAGGTGGCTGACGACCCTGTTTGGAGACTGACCCTTCGCCAACCTCATAGCCACACCCGAGCAAAGTGTCAACCCCAATCTCACCAACGACTTAGGCCTCCACTCGCCGTGTGAGCACTATCCCAAGGTGCTCAAACACCCTTGTCAGCAAAAACCCATATCCAAGATCATGGGCCCGGGTGGTGTTCGCAATTCGCCCTATGTGGCGAATCATGATTGCAGGGAGGTTGATTGGTTCCTCCCGATCCAGTAAGTCCACCAGGCATTGATCGAGGGCATCAGCTGAGTTTCGCCCTTGACCTCGCGGAATTATGTTCTTAATAGTGAACATAAACAATAGTTGGTGTAGGGAGGTCATTTCACCCTTCTTAACAGAGAGGGGTGTTCTTAGGCCCTGTTTTTGACTGAGGCGTTGGGACACCTCTAGGAGCCGGGTTGTTTCTAGGGCTGTTTTGTCTTCCCTCACATACACGTCAAAGCCTTGGGAGGGTACTCCCAAAATTTTCCCAAGTGTGGGCGCATCAACCTTAATGCGTTGCCCATTCACAAAACTAGTCACCACCCCTTCGGTGACACTGCAGTTGGCGTAAAACTCAACCAACTCAGGCACAGAATACCCCAGCTGGGTGTTTGCAAACAAGTCGAGCCAGCCTTGAGCGCGCAACTTGGTCAGGAACACCCCCAGACCTGTTCCTCGAAAAAGATTACATTCACTACCTTCCCCCTGACGACATTGCGCTTAAGCAACTGCACATGTTTGTCAGACATAGGAGAGGGAGTGAACTGCTTTGGGCGTTTGGGGGCAGGAACAGAGGTGGTAGCTTCTGGTAGGGGGGCTGTTCTGGGCTTTCGCTTGAGGGGTGTTTTTGCAGGAGAGGGCTTCACAGCAGGTTTAGTGGTTGATTTTGGAGGGGCTTATTCTTCAGAGGACTCGGAGAACACCGGTATCCCCTGTTTGAAGGTGGTGTTCTAAGAGTCAGAACTCGAAACCCTTCGGTAGAAGAGGAGGAAATCTCCTCGACGACAGGAGCAGAGGATTTGGAGATACGGTGAGAGGATTGAAAAGCTATTCTCGCAGATTTACGAGAACGCTTGGAGGATTGTGGAGAATAGGGAGTTTAAGAGGGCTGAGACCTTGGTTGTGGCCTTGTTCTTGGCGTTCTGCTACGCCTGGCCACTATTTTCACCCTTTTCCTTTTCTCTCCAGTTTGAGCGACCGGAGTGGGGGTTTCAGCCTCAGGGAGAGAATCCTGCTCTAAACTCTCCTCTGATGTCTCATTCGACTTCCCTTGGAAGTCGACATTCAAATCCTCCACATACACACCTTCGACAGAGGCAGCCCCTGTTTCTGCTGTGTGAGGAAACAACCCAGAAGAACAGGGCTCAAAATTAAACCCTTCAGGGGTTTCCAAGAGTTGGTCTTGAGACCCCGATAGTGTACCCTCTGACTCGACTTTAATGGGACAAGCAATTGTCCCTACAAGGAACACCAATTCCCTTCCACACTCGAAGGGAATATCATCCATCCCCATTCCCACTGATTGTAGGGACAAGCTTTTCAGGAATTTGAAAGGCTTGTACAGGATTGGGCGAGGGGGAGCAGGGATTGAGGACGCAAGAACGAGGGCTTTTGATTGAGAGGAGTTGTTGGAAGCCATTGTTGCTAGAAGAGAGAGATTAGGGTTTAAGGTTTTTGCAGGGTTTTCAGGTTTTGCTTGTGTGCGAGATGAACGGCAGTACTGAGAACAGGGCATATAAAGAGAGAGAGAGAGAGAGCACCCAAAATCTTTAGAAGATTTCTCAGTTTGCAACGGGTGTGAGCATTAAAAGCTTGTGCCTTGGGAAGGAAAGAAAACACATCGAGCAACCAAGGGGCGTACCTGTTCTCTTCGTTATGCCTGTTCTTTGCCGTCTGATCTTGATTGGACTTAATGGTATTAAGGCGGCTCCAGTACATCCCCTTATGCTGCACTAAGTGGATAAGTAGAGACAAAATGCACGCAATTCGAGTGTATGCAATCACATCCGTTGTTAATAAGATTTGCAAACAGGGGGAGAGAACAGGGTGTAAAGGTTGATCTTACCAAACCCAGTTCATGTTCTGGAAACAGGTATCTCAGGGTGTTCTCACCAACCCTAGTTCCAGTCTATTTCTCTCAAATTGATCTCTAGCTAGTGCCTTAGTGAATATATCAGCAATTTGATTTTCCGTTGTGCAAAAATTCATAGAGATTAAACCCTTTTCAACATTATCTCTCAAGAAATGATGTCGAATGTCAATATGCTTTGTTCTTTTATGTTGACATGGATTTTTGGCAATGTTAATTGCACTTGTGTTATCACAAAAAATAGGAATGCATCCAATGTCAACACAAAAGTCCTTAAGCTGTTACCTTATCCACAACAGTTGAGCACAACATGAAGCTGCTGCAACATATTCAGCTTCTGCTGTGGACATGGCAACAGAATGTTACTTCTTGGTAGCCCAAGATACCAAACAAGGTCCAAGAAAGTGAGCCATACCTGAGGTACTCTTTCTATCAACTAGGAATCCAGCATAGTCAGCATCAGCATATCCAACAAGATCAAAATTGCAACCTCTAGGATACCATAAGGCTAAATTGGGTGTATGTTTCAAATATCTTAGTATCCGTTTCACAGCCTTAAGATGAGTTTCCTTAAGATTAGACTGAAAACGGGCACATAAACCAACACTGAAAACAATATCTGGTCTACTAGCGGTTAGGTATAGGAGTGACCCAATCATGCCCCTATAGAGTTTCTCCTCAACTGAGGGACTCCTATCGTCCATAACCAACCTGGTTGAAGGAAAAATAGGAGTGTCTACGGGTTTGGCCAACTCCATCCCAAAATGCTTAAGTAGTTCCTTGATATACTTTTGTTGATGGATCATGGTGCCGTTTGGAGTTTGCTTGATTTGTAAGCCTAAGAAAAAGTTAAGCTCACCCATCATGCTCATCTCAAACTCACTCCTCATCATATTTGAAAATTCATTGCATAAATCATGATGAGTTGCACCAAATATAATGTCATCAACATATATTTGGACAATCAATAAATGTTCCCCCTTAGATTTTAGAAACAAGGTATTGTCTACCTTGCCTCTTCTAAAATCATTTTCAATTAAAAAACTTGACAACCGTTCGTACCAAGCTCTAGGAGCTTGTTTTAGGCCATAAAGAGCTTTGTCAAGTTTGAAAACATGGTTAGGAAATTCACTGTTTTCAAAACCAGGGGGTTGTTTGACATACACCTCTTCTTTAAGGTATCCGTTGAGGAATGCACTTTTCACGTCCATTTGATATAGCTTGATTTCCATATGACCTGCAAAGGCTATTAAGATTCGAATAGCCTCAATTCTAGCAACTGGTGCAAAGGTTTCTTCATAATCGATCCCTTCTTCTTGATTATACCCTTTAACAACCAGCCGTGCCTTGTTCCTAGTGACTGTTCCTTACTCATCCAGTTTGTTTCAGAACACCCACTTGGTTCCAATGATTGTTCTCTCTGTAGGTTTAGGAACAAGGTGCCATACTTTGTTTCTTTCAAATTGATGGAGCTCTTCTTGCATTGCCGTGACCCAATCTGAATCTGCAAGAGCTTCATTCACACTCTTTGGCTCAATATTAGAGAGAAAAGCATAGAAAGCACAGAAATTCTTAAGCTTAGACCTAGTTTGCACTCCACTGTTAATATCAGACAGAATTTGATCAAGGGGGTGCGAACTATGGTACTTCCATGGTCGTGGAGTAAGAGGATCCACAGACCTATGCTCTACTCTAGTCGTAATATCAAGCTTACGATCATCTCCTGAGCCTGTTTCTGCACCTGTTTGTAAGCCTGTTCCTGAAGAACATGGTCCCGAACAGGGTTCAACGGTGTTTCCCCCTGTTTGGTGTTCGCCTTGCCTGCTGTTCTGAGGAGCACCTTCAGGAGTTGTTTTCTCCATGGTGTTCTTACCTCGTTTATCTTGGAGCAACACTTCTTTTCGAACAAGACCTAATTCAAGTTCATCTTCCTGTGCATCATTCTCACTCAACAAGTTAGATTCATTAAAAAGCACATGCACACTTTCCTCAACACACAAGGTCCTTTTGTTAAAGACTTTGTATGCCTTGCTGTGAGAAGAATAGCCAAGAAATATTGCTTCATCACTCCTAGGGTCAAACTTTCCTAAGGCATCCTTCCCATTATTATGCACAAAACACCTACAACCAAATGTTCTTAGGTGTGTAATATTGGGTTTTCTGCCCTTGAAAAGTTCATAAAGAGTTTTGTTCAAAATGGGTCTGATCATGCATCTATTTATAATGTAACATGAGGTGTTCAATGCTTCTGCCCAGAAATACCTAGGAAGACCACTAGCAATAAGCATTGTTCTGGTCATGTCTTCCAGGGTGCGATTTTTGCACTCAACCACCCCATTTTGTTGGGGTGTTCTTGGAGCTGAGAAGTTATGATCAACACCATGTTCATTACAATAGTTGATAAAACTTGCATTTTCAAACTCAGTTCCATGATCAGATCTCAAGCTAATTAAGGAGTGTCCTACTCTCTTTTCAACCTTTTTGAGAAAGGCAATAAAATTCTCAAAGGTTTCATCTTTGGATGCCAAAAACAAGGTCCAAGTAAATCGAGAGTAATCATCCACTACAACAAGCACATACTTTTTCCCACCTCTACTAGTTATCCTCATGGGACCACACAAATCAATGTGTAATAATTCTAGAGGTCGGGTAGTGCTTACACATTTTTTCAATTTAAAAGAAGATCTGACTTGTTTGCCTTTTGCACAAGCTTCACATACCTTGTCATCATGAAATTTGATGGAAGGTAGTCCAATAACCAGGTCTTTTGAAATAAGTTTGTTTAAAAGAGTAAGGCTTGCATGACCTAATCTCTTGTGCCAGAGCATTATGTCATCATTCACAGCACTCAAACAAGTCAGGTTGTTTTGGGGAAGAGTGGAAATACATACTTTATAAACATTTTTGTGTCGCTTCCCCCTTAATACGACATCTCCTGTGTTGACATTGACAACCAAGCAATGTGTTCGTGAGAACACCACTAGGTTGTTCTTGTCACACAGTTGGGACACACTTAGTAAATTATGCTTTAAACCATCAACTAAGTGCACATTATCAATTGAGTGGGAGAGAGTTTTACCAATGCTACCTATACCGATAATTGTCCCAGACTTGTCGTTGCCAAAAGCCACGCTCCCACCGGTTGAAGCTGTAAGTGAGAGAAAGTTTGATTTTTCTCCAGTCATATGCCGCGAACACCCACTATCAACATACCACAGCTGCCTGTTTTCAAGGTTGTTTTCTGATCTGTTTGACAGGGTGTTTTTTACCCTGTTTGCTGAGTTGTTTGTGGGGTTGTTCTCTCTCACTTCAGCCTGCAAAACAAATCACAGGTTAGTTTTGGGAACCCGGATCCACTTGGGTCCCATTCTTTTAGACAAGTAAAGCTCATCTTTTCTAATCCAGATTTGTTTCACATACCTTTCATTTTTTTCAATGACATACCTTCTCAGAGGACATGAATATCGATAGTGACCAGTTTTACCACAATGAAAGCAAACAATGTTTTCAGGTAATCCCACATACTTTCTATGAATTGGGTAAACTGTTCGTTTAGGCTTATATCCAAGTCCCTTTTTGTTTCGACTGTGGTGAGTGTTTAACCAATCAAGGGCTTGTGAGGACTTGTTCCAGCGCTTGGTTGTGATAAGCTCGGTTTCCAGTTTTTCTATATTAGCATGCAAACCCTTGTTCTCCCTGAGCAAGGACTCAACCATTCCTTCCACCTCAAAGAGTTTTTTCCTCCATTCGAGAATAATCTCCTTCTTTTATAAAGAGGTTTTCTTTGAGCGTATTAATATTTTCATGTAAGCCCAGTTTTTCATTTTTAAGGATCTCATTTTCTAGTTCTAGGTCTCGGACATCTCGTTTCAATTCAGCACAAGTATCCATCAAGGTATACAAAAGTTCTTCGAGAGTTGCTTTATTGAGACCACGTACCTTGTTCTTGAGATCAGTAAGACTGTTTGTTGATTCATCATCTGAATCCGTGTCACTTTGTGCCATGAGAGCCACAGCACCTTCATCAGTTTCAGACTCACCTTCATCCTCAGAGGAATCTCCCCAGGCAGCAAGCATAGCCTTCGAGAATCGTCTCCCAGAACTGCTTGTAGCTTGTTTTCTACCTTATTTCCTGGGGTGTTCTTGCTCTTGCTCTTCTCGAAGTAGTGGACAGTTCTTCCCAATGTGATCTGGTTTGCCACACTTGAAACACCCTGTGAACTGTTCTTGGGGGATGTTTCTGGACTTACTGAAGTCTTTTCTTTTGCTGTTTTCTTTGACCTTTTTGAAGAATTTCTTGAACTTTCTTGTCATTAAGGCCATCTCTTCATCCTCAAGGTCAGAGTCATCATCCTCTTGTGCTTTCAAGGCAAGCCCACGATCCTTCTTCTGCTCCTCTTTTTGTTGTGAGTTCTTTCTGAGTTCATAGGTTTGAAGATTGCCAATCAACTCGTCGAGGGTGATCTTGTTCATGTCTTTAGCTTCTTGGATGGCTGTCACCTTCGCTTCCCAAGACCGAGGCAAAATCCTTAGAATCTTCCTCACCAGCTCTTCTGTGGTGAAGGATTTTCCTAGGGATTTTAGCTCGTTCGTTATGTGGGTGAAGCGTGTATACATATCCATCACGTTCTCACGATCACCCATATCAAACAACTCATATTGCCTCATAAGTAGCTCAATACGTGATTGTTTGACTTGACTTGTTCCTTCATGAGCTACTTGGAGGGCATTCCATATCTCCTGAGCTGACTCACACTCCAAGATACGTGTATATTCATCTGGACCTAGGCCAAAATATAATAGCTTCTTGGCCTTGGCATTCTTTTCCATTTTCTTATAGTCTTCACCATCAAACTCTATGGGTTCCTTGGGAACCTTCTTACCATCTTCAAGCACCTTGGTGGGAACAAGGGGCCCGTTCTTGATGAGCATCCATAATTCATAATCTTCTGCCTGAATATAGTTCTCCATCCTATTCTTCCACCAACTATAATGTTGGCCGTTGAAATAGGGTGGACGAGTAATGGATTGCCCTTCAAGGATTCCTTGTGGTGTACTCATCTTCAGAATCTCTCAAGGTGTTAGCCCTTTTGAGAGAACCCGCTCTGATACCACTTGTTGAATTCCAAGAGTACACAACCACAAGAGGGGGGTGAATTGTGGTGGTCGATTTTCGCCTAATAACTGACAAACAACCGTAGCACTTGATTGCAGAGATTGTTTGTAAATCACAAACAACCTTACGCCTTGTTTGTAGCGGTTGTTCTCAATTGATTCAGTAGCGAAATTCAAAGTAATAAATGCGGAAATAAAGCACACACAATTTTTACGTGGAAAACACCTTTAGCCCAACTGAGGTGTGAAAAACCACGACCTACCTCGTGTAGGATTTAACCACTTCACTAACGGGCTGAAAACATTACAAAAGCAACACTCCTTGTTACAATTTGTAACCCACATAACCTTCTTCCCTAAGACAGGTTACACCACGTCCAATCTCACCAGATAGGACACGTCCAAAGTCCACACGACTGAGGACACACTCACTCACTTTCTGTTCTGAGAACAGGGGTACAAAACACCTTACTGGGGTGCTTCTGACTTAAGCAGATGTAAGGTACAATGAAGTCCTATTATGCTAAGAAATTGAAAGCTCAGTTAAGCACAATCTTCTCACGGTTTTTCTCTTTGAAATTCAGCTCTAAGAATCTCTTACTTCTTTGTAAAAACCGGATTGTCAAATGGGAGAGAGAATTTCAATATTTAAACGCACAACCCAACGGCTATTCTTTTCAAAAGATAGGGAAAATCCTCTATTTTTAGTCGCTTAGAAGATTCACCAAAGATTTCCAACGGCTAAGAGAGGAGAGAAGATTTTCTTAAAATATCTTGGCCGAGTAATCTAGCTTGAAAAGAATAAAATCTTGATTTATCCCAAATTCAATCAAGACCTAAAAATAAGGGATAAGAATCTTTCAAGAGAAATCTT
>JAKOGI010000865.1:230000-280000 GCA_029747015.1 Carnegiea gigantea | reverse complement strand
GTAGAACTATGAGTGGTTCGAGGTTCTTGTGGTACGGTGCTTGTGAGGAGGGAGCTTGGATTGTGAATTAACCGCAATCGTGTGGATTGCGAGGCCATGTGTGGCTCATTGTATTGTTGAAAGATTATGAAGTGTTTGAATGTGAGACGTGTAAACCCCTTTCCCTTTTATATGTCTAAGATGCATTATGTGTGAAAGTGTGGTGATTTGACAAAGAACGTTTCTCGTGTTTTGGAACTAATAATAGCCATGATTAATAGCAAGCAATGGCCTATTTTAGCTACACCAACAGTATTTGAGAGTGAACCTGCTTGAACGGGGGAATCCCTAAAACGTTTTTATAAAAGTGTGAGTTGCATGATAAGTGATTTTACCAGAAGAAACAACAAAGTTATTAGCCGTTATGGCCCATATGCTTTAAGTTAGCTAAGATAATGTGCTGCGAACAATATGATACGATATGAATGATGTTAGCCTAGGGGATAAGTCCTAGTACTAGGAGACCCTAGAAGACCCTGACGAGGGTAATGTAAAGGTCCAATATGTTATATGTAGCCATCTCGAGAGCAAGAGCTTAGTGTGAGCGTTACGTCTCACTATAGGGTTTGAGAATAGAGCTCACCCAGTCAGCACCCTATAATGATCTTATGGCAGATGTATTTTCCTAATAAGTAAAGAAAAGCAGTTGGCATCTTGCCATTTCAAGTGTTTTGAAAGATAAGCAAGTTTTTATGAGCCCTAAGAGGCCATATGGAATGCAGTATGAAATGCTGATAAGGGTCGTTGTATGACCAATACGAAATGAAATCTCTTTTAAAAGAACAAGAGCCTTAAGAGGTTGAGGAAAAATGTCTTCAATGAATATCAATGAAAGAAAGAAAGTTTTCAATGAATGCTTTATGAAATGATTCTTAAGCATGGTTGAATGTGAATTCTAATATCATGTGGCCTTATCCTTGTCCATATCAAACCTGTCTGATTCAAAGTGCATGAATTGAGAAAGAAAGTTATAGCATGTTAAAAGTTCCATGAATGAAGGCATCTTTTCCAAAAGAATGAACGTTTGATATGTGAATAGCCGACGAAAGTGTCATATAGCGTAATATGATGATCGATAATACGTAAATGCTTAATACGTGTTTATGTGTGCCTTATGTATATCATATGATTGAAATGCCAAGAAAAGCTTGATTATGAAAAGAGATAACCTTATGTGTACGTCATGTAAATGATGGTTCAGATATAGTTTACATGGAATGTTGAGAAGTTATGTTCTAAAAAGAAAGATCCTCATGCTTAGCCCTCGATGTCTGCTTACGTGCTTAACTGCTTGTTAGTCAAGGAACTTAGTCATTAAGGAACCTAGAAATATGTTTGACTGGTTAAAATAAAGTTTATGTTTAGCGATCCTTCCATAAGGGTTTTATGAATGCCTAATATGATAGTAAAGTATGAATATGTGATATGTGACTATTAAAGATATTATTGCCTACAACAGTTTTGGTTTTAACGGGGTTGGGGGACACTCACTGAGTGTGTGATTGCTCATCCCACCACGTTTTCCCCTTTTTCCCCAGATTTTCATTATGACAGGAAGAAGTTGAGTCAGCTAAGTCTAGATGGAATCTATTCTTGCTTACAAAGTGTCGTGTGTGCCTATTTTGAAGGGATCTTATGTGTTTAATGAGGTCATGTAATGTATTCTTAGTTTGTAAACGTATGTAAACCAAGCATTCTAGTTCATATAATGTATAAGGTATGAAGGTCGCTCTGTACGGTTGTATGAGCCAACCATCTAATTAGTTAGATGTCTTCTTAGTCAAAGTTAGTTATGATTTAGGATGTAAACCCCAATACTCCGGTTGTGTGAACCGTTGAGTTGTATCTTCCATTTCTTCTTTATTAATGAACTATTCTATGTGGTGTACTCCGACCTGTAGCCTTTGAGCTTCTTTTAAATGTTTTACATTTCCGTTGATTTACAGGGGTCTATTGTAAGACGTTTAGCCTGGAAACAGTCAGTTTTTAGGGGAAACTCTCTCCGTTTCGCCCCAGAATTTAAGTAAGAAGTTAACAAAATGTAGCGCTCTTGGCCCTAGGGGTTGGGGGTGTTACAATTGATGGTATCAGAGCATGGTCCTGCGACCATAGGCCGTGACCTGAGTCTTACATCTCATATAGGTGCCTAGGAACACTTTGTGGTTATGTGACATATGCCTGCTTTGTGTGCAAGTGTGCTTTATAGTATGGCCATCTTTGACTAATGTGAGGCTTGAGAAGGTCGATTGAGTAAAAGTGGCGAGTTGCGCATTAGTATAGGAGTTAAATAGCTCTCCCCAGACCTTCAGGTGACGTTGTGAGTACTTCATTGGTATAATATGTTCCTAATGTGCTAGCTGACTTCATTGATTGACTTATATGCGATCCTGGTAAACCGATCGAATAAAATGTGAGCCACGTGTTAGGTTGTGAACCCAATTCACTTTCGTGTTCTTGTGTGAGCTGAGTGATGTTTGAATGATAAATGTTTTCTTCGTGCGTTCTGACAAGACAATCGATAATTAAAGCATGTCAATTTAGACTCGAGCGATTGAAAATCCTTTTCTAAGCTCGTCTTTACCCCTAAAGTACGATTTGCTCCTCGAGCCCCTTGATGGAGTGAGCAGACGTACTCAAAGGTTGGTAGAGAAGAAGTTCAAAACAGATCAACTATTTTTTCACCTTTGAAATCTGAAGTTTCGAAGTGTTAATGTCGTTTCACTATCGAGTCAAGTTTTACTTTACACTCTTTAGCTATGATGAACGAGCTTAGGTTTCCAAGTACAAGCCATTGTACTATACGTGTCGAGATCGGTTACTATAATTGATAATCCTAGTAAATGAAATCTTCCCTTTATTTTTGAATTCTGAATTCCCTGAGTACATTAGGGGCTACTTTTGTATGCATGCTTGAAGACTATGTGCTAATGGTAGGACTTCGTTAACCATTGCATAGTGTACCTACTGTTCCCCTTCTTTGCTATTATTACTTAAACCATGCATTACTTGTTCTTTTTATTATATGGGTTGTTATTCATGAATGGGGTCACAAGGTTCTGGCCCGAACGAACCTTGATATACCTAGAAAGCATAAGGGAGAAAGAACCTGGCAGACTTTAGAATTGTACGTAGTAAACAATCCCCACCAAGGTGAATGACATAAGCGGTAGGACTCCTATGATCACCTGTAGGATAGATGTACTTCATAAAACCTTAACGCGTACCTATAAGGCCATCGATGTGTTTGTGATCAATGCCAACAAAGAGGTTTTGTAATTGCTTGGCTTGAATTTGATTAAACATGTAACTGTATTACTTAGAACAATTTGAATTTATGCAGTTAGTTACACGACATGACTCTTGAATCGTTATGTACTGTCCATCGATACTATTTTCTCATGTTATAATTGGACTGGTTGAACTCGATGTATGTAATGCATGATTAGATGGTAATAGAGCTACATTTAAATGAATCACGTCTATAGAAATATGTATCTCATGTGTAAGAAAGTAGCATAGCAGAGCACCCAGGGTCATGTCATCATATATATTGACACTCACGTCCATTATGCACGGTTATTCAAGTTCTTGTGGATGATTGGCTTAGTAAATACATACCTTGGTGTTTGCTTGACTAAGTTAACTGCCTTCATACGACTTTAGCACGCCCTATCTAAGTCGCCATCAATGAAGTTTAAAAGTTATTTGTGATTGAGGTAAAAACATAGAAATGCTGCTCCCATCTGCTTTCGTTTTATAAAATTGCTTGCTAAATGTATATTACCCGGTTTCATGTTACCTCTAATTCCTAAACTTGAGAATACCGAATTACTGATACTATACAATGCTATGTCATGTTATTATGCTTAAATGATGCTATGTGATGCTATTATGCTGAAATGATACTATGTGGTGCTATGTGACATTTTTGTTATTCTAAATGTGTTATAGGAGTCTCCATGTTAATCATTGTGGTCCCAAAAGTAACTGAATTCATGTTATAGAATGAGACTACTAGTGTATAACCTTGAAATGTCATTGTCCCAGTTGCTATACCTGTAAATGCCCACTTATAGGTGCATATGTATAGAGTTGCTGCTTGTCATGCGAGCTGAGTCTAGATTATCGAAAATCTATATTTAATTTTCAAAACAAACTCAATATGGTTGTCCATGCTAACTCATTTGCCCCTCTTCAATGCGATTTGCTCTCGATGCCTAAATAGAGTGAGTAGACGCTTGAATAGGATTGGCGAGGAGGAGACTGGATATTATAAGCCATTTTCTTTGGATTTAAAGGAAGTAGTGTATGCAAAATGAAACCTTTTGAAAATCTACTGCGTTAATCCTAGTTGTGTGCATGCATTTTAGGAAAGACCGAGCTTCGATTTAGAATTTCAAAGACGAAATTCTTTTAAGGGGGGAAGATTGTAAGACCCGCATTTTTTGTTTTCCATTAAGCTAACTATATTACCTTTTTACGTTATAAAATCGTATTTTTAGTACCTGTATGAGTTAAATGATTCCCGATGTGCTTTTGGGAGCTATGATTTTATTGAAAAGGGATTATTATTGCTATTATTGATTTCAAAGTTAATTTGTGCTATTTGTGCCTGTAAATTATATCAATAATTTAATTTAATCGTTATTCGATTTATTTAGTCGTTTCCTTAATACCATGAGGTTGTCAACCTTAGAAGTCGTTCGATGTTTAATAAATCTAACCTTTATATATTTGGGAACAAATAGTCGATAGAAGGCCGTACTAACGATTGGGTTTAGAATAGGAGGTTGCGAGATTGGATTAGCGATTTTAGTTGAATGGGTAAGCGACCAAGAAACAAAAAAAAAAAAAGCAAAAGGGGACATAAGGGGCGGATGCCCCTTACTCCATCAGCACACACACGCGAGTGGGGGGGGTTCTCAAAGCCCCAGCCCCAACACCCCACACCGGGAGAGAGAGAGGGGGGAAGGGGTTGGGGTGCGTCGCCGCCCTGCCGGTGCCGGTAGGCCACCATCGGCCCCGGCGGCCGTCCCACGCCCAATCGTCGAGAGCAAAGAGAGGGATAGAGCGAGATGAGAGAACCAAACCCTAGACACCAGAAACCACCAACACCACCACGCCACTGCCACCGTTGGCGGCTGGAGTCTACAGCGGAAACCATAGTAGCGCCACCATGGTAGCCGGGCGAAGAGGAGACCCACAGCAGCAGCAACGTAAGAAGGCAGAAACCCGGCCAGGGTTGAAACTGGTTTCGATTGCATGAATTGGGCATGGTTTGGGGGCTTGTTCCTGCGTGGGTGAGCAAGGATCGAAGAAATGGGAGTCGTTCGAGTCTTAGAGTCGAGCTAGCAGCCTTAGATTCGAGCCTTTAGCTTGGAGTACAGGTGGGTGTTTCTCCCCTCCTAAGCTATTATTATTTTCAAAAACATTTTCAGCAGATTGATGTTGCATGCCAGATTAGGGATAGCTAAAGTAGTTAGAAATGTCACGAATTGTATGAAAATGTGTTTCCTGATGATTTCATACCTATTTATGGCCAACTGGATTGTATACCTAGAATGTCGCTTGCTGCTGTTAGCTATGCGTGTCTCGAATCAGTTTTTAATTTCAGCTTAGAAATGCATAGAATCCGTTCATAGGCTGTAGCTGTGTTTCAGTTATACCTGAGTTGGTTCGAATCAATTTACGTGAAAAATCACTGCTTGAAAGTAACTTGAATCGTATTATGCTAAAATGACTTAAACAGGCTTGAAATGCAATGTCGAGACAACGAATGGCGCTTCAAATCGATGCATGTTAGTTCAGTTAGTTCATGCTTGAAAAATCGCTTCGAAATCAGTTATGCCTGCTTATAATCGATTCAAGCATGTTTAGTTATCTCATGCCTAATTAATAGTTTCAAAACGAAATATGAATGCTTAGAATCGATTTTAGTACATTCAGTTAACACGTGCCTGAAAGTTTTGGGGAAATTTCAGAGATCTGGCACAGGTACCCCGTGCCAGATGGCACAACCGTGCCACTGCAAGACTTTAGCAGGTCGTTGCCAGGCATCTGGCATGGGGTAAGCATGGTTGTGGCCCTGCCACATTTCACGATAAAAATTGTTTCCGAGCTTATGTTTCGGAGGAGGCTTCTACTAGGTTTCTTTAGGGTGCGATTTAGGCTTCCTCCTCCTACTACCAAACCCCATTAGGGGGAGAATGATTTAGGTTTAGTTTATGTATACATCGCACCAGATCGATGGATTTTAAAATTCAAGCATAAGTTCCTCTTCTCTTTTCTCTCTTTAGTTTCATGCTTTTAGTTTCTTTGCTGGCTTATTAGTTCTTTGTTTTGCTTTTGTTTTGATGTTTATTGTGATTAAATTTATGATCTTTGATTGAGATTAGCCTCTTGATGGCTACTTGATCTTGTTTAGGTCTTTACCCACTTTGTTTATGCTAGAATTTGGAGTCTTTCTCTCACAACCACCGTGTTCAATGAAATGCTTGAAAGAGCTTTCATCAGTGTTTTGGGTTTATTGACTTATGTTTAAAGGTGAGATTGAATGTCTAGTGTGAGTAAAGAGGATAGCTAACATTTGGACATGAAAATAGTTTAAATCTTAGCTAGGTCAAAGGTTGCTAATCTTGTAGTTTAATTGAGCTAATCCTATAAAAATAGGTAGCTAGAACAATTAGACTAGTCTATTTACCATTGAGAGAGAGCTTGGGTGGTCTTCAATGATGCTATCGATCAGCTCTTAATACTAGCATAACTTAGGAAGGTGAAGGTTTGACTTGATTAATTGGTTTGTTTTAGGTTTAATCACAACCCGAGTCCCCTATTGTTTGTTCGCTTTAGTAGTTTAGTCCTCCTTCCCTTCACCCTTCTTTATTGCATTGATTGATATGCTTGAGTTAGTTTTGGTACGTTTAAACACAACTCTCTGTGGAATACAACCTGTACTTGCCAGTTGTTAGCTTCAACTACACCGTGCACTTGCGGTAATTTTAACGTATCAAGTTTTTGGCGCCGTTGTCGAAGAGTTGTTGTTTTTCAATATCAAAGCTCACTTAAGTATTCGATCCTAGGCTTTTATTTGGAAAACAGAATAGAAAAAATTTTTTAAAATTAAAAAATTCTAATTTTTTACTTTTCTCAGTATGAGCATGAATTATTTTAGAGATACTATGATAGATTTCATGCTTTTCTTTCTCATTGTGGTTATTCCTCGGAGAAGTGGAAAATTTTGAATATAGTCTATGAAGCCTGGGGATTGCTTGAGTGGTTGGCTCGGGATACTTATGAATTTAGGACTAGTCATTCTAATTCTTACACCCCATCCCCCTGTATCCCTAATTATACCCCTCTTGACTATGAGATTTGCACTTGTTCTGACCATGAAAGTAATTCTTGTCCTTATAATATTTCTGCTGATAGTTTTGCTAGGCTTGCGAGCATGATAGAGGTAATGAATGAGCAACAAGTTTAGTTTGCTAATTATATGCAAGAGTATGACCTATCACATAAGATCGACCTTAGGGTTAGTTTCCCTAAACTTGATGTTAATTTGGGTGAAGATGGTGCGTCTTTTCTTACTCTAGAGTCTGGACCAAAGGAAGTACCTAACCCTCCCTTGACTACTTTACCCCTTGTTACTGCATCCCTACCTAGCACCCTTAGAGAAAGCACTCCATTTCTCATGACCTTTCCTAATCCACCTTTCCCTTTAGCTCAGTTGATGGAGTTCGAGGTAGGTGGGACATTTTGTGTTGATGCTAGTGTTGATAAGGATGATATATGTTATGAATTAGGCGATGCTTTTATTGAGGCATATGATCTTGATGAGACTCTTATAGGGAGGTCATGTGTGGATATTGTGGTTATAGTTTCACATAGTCCTGATCTTATTGTCTATCCCCTCAATATTTTCCATGCTTTTCCTTCATGTTCAATACCCTCCTGTTCCCCTGAGTGTTGTGATCTTTCACTAATTGATTCTCATGCAGTGCTCGAGGGGAATGAAGTTAACCGTTTTGAGTCCCCAGGTACTTTTAGAGGGTATAACCCCTACCTTGATCCTTATAGTTTGTACCTAGAGGACATGTCTAGAAAAATCATGTTAACTATGGTATTTGATTATTCTATTGATTTTTTCACGACATTTGATAAGTTTAGGAGAGCACTTACTATCGTTCCTAGATTCATATTTTGGTGCTCTTGCTTACATTAATCTGAGTTGCATGCTCTGGTGTTCGATAAGCTCCAGCGAGCTTTGGCGGCATCTAAATTGGTGGCTTGGATCATGAAATGAGGAGGAGTGGCTGATGCTCCTCCAAGCTTCCTAAGCATCGTCTTAGGGAGGTAGTAGTTTAGGTGTACCCAACACCTAATCTGGTAAATTTGTTCCCTCTTTTATCTTTTTTTATTTTCATTTTGTATATACTTTTATTTTGTTTTTCTTTTTTGTTTTCTTGTTTGTCTTTTGTTTTCCTATATTATTTTAGGATTGTTTACTGTACATATGTGTCTTGTTGGTATGGTGGCTCCTTGGGTCCCAATAAGGACATTGTGAAATCTAGGTGTCGAGGAGGAGAAGCCATGCTTCAATCTTTTGAAAAAAAAAGTGGAAAATTTCGAAAACAAAAAAAATTTATGTTTCTCACTTGTCTTGGGGAGTTTTGTACTATTTTGATCGGTTTTGATCTCTTGTATCGTGGCTATTGGCTTGTATATAACTATGATGTGCATGATAGATCTTTACTCTAAGTGACTCATTCTAAGCTCTAATTCTAACCGTAACAGTTCATTACAGCTATGCAATCTAATCCTTATTTATAAAATTATCATTATCTTAGGGTCTTAGTTCTCCGTGATTGACTCTCCCACTTGTCTTTATACGTGATTACTTTTGTTTTTGTTTGCATTTCACAATTAGAAAAAAAAAAAGAAACAAAAAAGTAGGGAATGACAAGTATCCCTTTAAGGCATGCGCTACTGGGTGCTACCCTTTGAGGCAATACTACTACTGAGAAAGCTTGCTTTCCGTGTTAATAAGTCAATAGTGTAGTTTGTGTCAGTCAAGTGGGATTTTGATTATAGTAAGCCTAAATCCTAGGATGATGATACACTTGCACACCAAGCATTAGAAGGGATTCAAAGTTTTGATACACTGTGGTGTGAAAAGTTGGTGGTTTGATATCATCCATAGGGATTAAGATTCTTGATCTGTACATTATATCTATATGCGGGCTAATAGCTTTGTTACAAGGATGATTTCGTTGGTTAGAATTTGTACGACTTTGTCTCTTGTATATGTTTATACTTTGTTTGTAAACCCAAAAAGATTTTCTATTTTCCCTTCCCTTTTTGTTTTTCTTCTTTAAGATTTTGTGGGTATATCTTCTGCAAGTCATCACGAGACCTCCCTCGATTTAAAGGGCTTGTTGCATATGCTAAATGCAACTGCGATTCCTGCATAAGTGAGTTAGATCCCTAAGCTAGTTTTTCTTTACTTTGCTCGACGACGAGCAAAAAGTTAGGTGTGGAGGAGTGATGAATCTCTATTTTGACCTCATTTTAGCTCCTATTTGATCCCTTTCTCTCATTAGTTTTATGTCAAATCTTGATGAGAAAGGGTCAAGTTAGCCTCCTTTGGTTTAAATTGTGCTCATATAGTGGTGCTTCATATTTTCAGGAGTTTCTATCGAGAAAATGAGAAAATCTGCTAATTTTGGTATAAAGGAGGGCTAAGGAAAGGTCGGTCGAAGTTTCAAGGGGATTACAGAGATTTGGCATGGGTACCCCGTGCCAGGTGGCACAACTATGCCACTGCAAGACTTCGATCAGCAGGTCATTGCCAGATATCTGGCACGGGCACGGGTACCCAGTGCTAAGTGGCACGGCTGTAAAGTTTGCAATAAAAGTCGTTTCCAAGCTTATGTTTTGGAGGATGTTTCTCCTAGGTTTCTTTGAGGTGCAATTTAGGCTTCCTCCTCCCACTATTAAACCCCACTAGGGGGAGAACAATTTAGGTTTAGTTTATGTGTACGTTGTACAAGATCAATTAATTTTGAGATTCAAGCATAAGCTCCTCTTCTCTTTTCTCTCTTTAGTTTCATGGTTTTAGTTTCTTTGCTAGTTTATTACTAAACAATCTGATTTTTCCGACGGATATTCCGACCGAAAAAGCTCCTTTTTCCGCCGGAAAAATGATTTTTCGACGGAATAGCTGACGGAAATCAGCCGTCAGAATAATGCGGGTCGGGACCATGTTCCGACGGATTCTTATATTCCGTCGGTGTGGTTCCGACGGAAAAAGTGGCCGTTGGACCAAGCTACCGACGGAACACCAACGGAAAAGCTCGCATCCGACGGCCGGAAGCTCTGTCGCTTCCATCCTGCCAGAATTTTGAAAAAAAACAAAGAAAATTCCCATTTTTCCGTCGGAATTCCATCGCCGGCGGTCGGAACACCCGTCGGAATTTTTCTGAAAAAATTTTACAAAAAAAATGAACACCTTCAGCCAACCCAAATTACAATTTACACAAAACCTGCATTGAAAGCTTACAACCACCACACGTGATACATGAATCAAACTAGGTAACCACCACAAGTGGTTACATTAATTCAACTCAACCAGTACAAGTATTCTTTTGCACATAAATGCATCGACATTCAACCCAATTCCAAAAGTAACCAAATTCAAAACTCAAAATATACAAATAACTCAATAAAATTTCAACAACAAAAACAAATTATCACATAATTGTAATATTCTACCTCAAATTTATCAAATTCATAAAAAATTTACTACAAATTAAATAAACATAACTTACTTGAATTTAGAAGAGAAACTTGGTGGTGGAATTCGGGTGGCTGGCGGGCTGGACGGCAGCGGGATGGGCGGCAGCGAACCGGGGGGGCGGCGGCTGTTAACGGTGACAGCGAAGCTGCTTCCCCTTCTCTCTCTACGTCGCCCTCTCTCTCTCGGTGTTGGGTGCGAAAAATGAAACCCGAAACACATGTTTCTGCGTTTAAAAGCTTGTCCGACGGATCCATCGAACGTCTGTCGGTCAGTTATGTCCGACGGAATGTCCGACGGAATATTCCGTCGAACAAGGAATCTTTTCAAAAAAATTCCCCCCTTTTTGGTCAACTTTGACCAGAGTTCCAATGGAATTACCGTTGGATTTCCGACGGAATATGCTTCCTTCGGAACATCTGTCGGCTCTTTTTGCCTTTTCCGTCTCTCCGTCGCCATGTCCGCCGGCCTATCCGATGGTGTCTTCTTCAGTCGACATTTTCCGTCGGAAAAACCAGATTTTTTAGTAGTGATTCTTTGTTTTGCTTATGTTTTGATGTTTAAGGTAATTAAATTTGTGATCTTTGATTGGGATTAGCCTCTTGATAGCTATTTGATCTTGTTTAGGCCTTTACCCACTTTGTTTATGCTAGAATTTAGAGTCTTTCTCTTATGCCCACCAGGAGTTCGATGAAATTTTTGAAAGAGCTTTCGTCCGTATTTTGGGGTAATTAACTTGTGCTGAAAGGTGAGGTTGATTTACTAGTGTGGGTAGAGAGGATAGCTAACATTTGGAAATAAAAGTAGTTTAAATCTTAGCTAGGTCAAAAGTTGCTAATCTTGTAGTTTAATTGCGCTAATCCCATGAAAATAGGTGGTTAAAACAATTAGAGTATCCTACTAACCATTGAGAGAGGGCTTGGGTGATCTTTAATTAATGATGCAATCGATCAGTTCTGAATACTCACATAACTTAGGAAGATGAAGGTTTGACTTGATTAATTAGTTTGTCTTAGGTTTAACCGCAACCTGAGTCCCCTTTTGTTTGTTCTCTTCAGTAGTTTAGTCCTTTATCCCTTCACCCCTTTTTCTTGCCTAAATTGATACGCTTGAGTTAGTTTTGGTACTTGGGAACACAGCTCCCTATGGAGTGCGACTCGCACTTGCCGGTTGCTAGGTACAACTACACCGAGCACTTATGGTAATTTTAATGTATCAATCATCATTCTCTAGAGTATTAGTCAGATAACTTAACAACCAGAAGAGAGAAATCTAACTACTTGAGCTAACTAGGAGAGAAATCTAACCACTTGCTGGCCTCTAACTAATCAAGGATAACCAAATATTTTCAAATAATTGAATTATAAGCTCATTCTTATTTTCTGTACCTATATTCAAAAAAAATCCAAGTCATTGTTCGCGTAATATTGCACACCAAATGTATAACTAATGCATAAAAGACGTATATTGTTGATGCACACCAAGCATAAACCCACGGCAGCACATAACATAAAAAATTATTTGTTGAATTAAGATGCATAAAACCATTATGGAGCACAATAGGTAGGGATTGCGTCTTTGAAACATGAGATTGCCTTCTCAAATCTAGGGAGCTAATATCTAAGGACATATATCATGCAATAGGATTGTGTTTGGTGTACATCAATATCATGTTTGATGAACATCATATACTTTTGTGAGCATTAAAAGTATACCGTGTGATTAATTATATATTGTGCATTTGTCCAAATATTCGATAATAATATAAAAAATTCATAAACAATGATTTAAAAAAAAAGGATATAGAACCAAGTCGAACACTCACGAATATATAGTGTATAAGAAATATATATAGTATGCATAAGTATTACGATTGCTATGCATCATTAACGATTTTTGTGTGCATTAGTTACATATTTGGTGTGTATTGTCAATACTGCATACATGACGTCAGCACGTAGAAAGAAAGCTCTTGTTTTTGGACTTGGGGTGTAAAGTTAAGTTCTATTCCCACCGGAGTACCATATGATTTTCCCTAATAGCAACAACAAGATCACCTATATTATAGCAAAACAACAAAAAAAAAGAAAAAGAAAATGTAGAAGAAAACCAAACTATTAATTTTAATATATAACATATGGCATACAGACATTAATCAATTGGGATTAAACGCCCAACTGGTTCACAAAATTTGGACATTTAATTAATGAAGTTCGACTATGGAAGCACATCCGTATTTGGTTTTTGATTACAGACACACCTCCATATTTGCCAGAATTTTGCCAAAGTATACTAGTTTTGAAATAACTTATGAAACCATCTAATGGTATAGAACTATTTAAGAAACATTAAATTTGATGACTGATAGTGATTATGCAATGGGCAAAACATAGTGTGTGAAGTTTTATTTGGACATGCCACCCTGTTATCTTAAACTCCTTATTTTCTTTGGAGCATAGCATGGAACCGAATAGCTACTACATACATCTATGGCCTTCAACTAAAAAAATTCAGTACTTTATTTTAGGGAGAAAAAACAAATTCAATAATTAATGATAACAAATTGGTTGACTATCAGTTGTAAAAATGAGGAAGAACAAAAAAGAAAAGTTTAAAAAGAAAATAAAAAAGTCTTGCAAATGGAGAAAATCTATGATGGAAAAACTATGCCTCTTTATAAACCAATAATAGCTCGATTGTAGTAAAATGGAGATCAAGATTAAAAAAAATTAGAAGCCATACCAAGAGTATAAAGCTAGCAAATGATAGAGCTAGTCTTGCCAAACTACCCCTGATGGAAATCACAAGCACAAATATTTTTAGGGGAGATGTTGGAGATCACAAACAGTTTGCTCCAAAACAACTCGTGAAACAGATCCCCACTTGACTTGATGTCGACTTTAGCTTCCAGCTTACCCCTTATACCCATACTTGAAGACTTTAAGATCTCAACAAGTGAATGGCCCGAGAGGTTAAGTGGACAAAGGAATTTAGGGTATGTAACACATTACTAACCGGCATGCCCCTTTTATATAAGGCTATATCACATTATATTTTTTTTAACTACATAAGTTGTTGCCAGTAAATTGACTGATTTTTTTTCCCTTTTTAGAGTTTTTATAGCAGAAGAAAAATAGTGTTTTTTGGAAAATGAACTCCTAGAAGATTTTTTTTTAATGAAAAAGGATTTTCTAGTGTGTTGAGGTTGTTATTAACATGGGACAAATTTTGTTGTTATTGTGGTAGTAGTGTTGTTGTGATTTCTTAATAGAATGTCATAGTTGTTTAGACTTTATAAGGCACTCGATTAGATAACTTGACCCTGTAAAATTTTTAATTACTTTGATAGCCTCGCCTATATTTGCACGTTTGAAAGATGGATACTTAACATTTAACCCCCCACCAAAAAAAAAAAAGGAAATCTCCAGCAATAGTGGATGAGGATGTGAGTGGAAACTGTGGCATTGGAGTGCCACCTTTACTATGTGAAAAATACAAATTGACTTCTTTCTCATTGGGAGAAGGTCAATGGGTGATGATATATACATCCAAATGTTCCAACAGTTACGATAAGTTAGCAATTATAAATCTTCAGTACTCATCGGCTGTGCGGAGAGTACAAATGATACTCTAATCATATTAAGCATATCTATCAAATTGTATGATACACTTAATCTCATAATTATGAAAAAGTATGACTAAAAAAATGATTTTACACAATTCATAGATGGTAATACCCGTCCAGTTTTCAATTAATCCTTTTTTTCATATATTATAATTATGTAATTTAAATTGCAAAATTTGTAATAATTATAAGTGATTATCAATTATGAAGTTGTAGTATTCATTGATTGTGTCAATTGGTACGAATGACTTCCTGATTGGATCGGTCCTCTTAATGAAAAAAGTATTATATGTGTAATTTTATAATAATGAAAATTATAGATAAAAAGGTAATTTTGTCTGATCTATATGTTCTAATGCCTGTTCGCCGTTCAATTTTAATTTTTTTTCATTTAATACATGATACTATAATTTCTAAGCCAACAAGTAGTGTCCAGTGACAACAAATTTATCATTTTAGTTTGAGATATTTCGCAAGGAATTGGTGTTTTCGCCTTATTTTGTCGAACATAGGTGCAAAACTATAACTAAAGAAAGAGTTTCAGATAAGCTAACTTGATTTTCCTACGGTAATATAGCATTGAAAGTATTGTCTCTGTCACAATTGAAATCTTGACAAAAAATTTTCATAGATCACCCTACATCATCAAGATTGCGTTATCTTCACTCGAAAAAGAAAACCAACAAACAAACAAACAAGATCAATAATAGTTATTCGCCACCAGATCTCATAGCTAAGGCCGCCATAACTTTTGTTTAATAGAAAAGGATTTTGCTAATTGTCTCCCTTATGATGATCTTCAAGTCATCATTACTGTCTTATTATCTTCTTATTTGTGGCTTTAACAAAATATCCCCTAAACTAAAATTGTTGTGATTATTCTAACTTGGCAATTCTCTCGAGCCTAGTAAGTGAAGTGACTCCTCAAACCCTCTCCTACACCAAGCCTTTAGACTCACAAGCCATAACCCCCATGCCCCTGCATATGTTCCTCGTAAACCATGAAACATCAACACTAAATTTCGATCTTCCTCTTGTTGGTTTAGTCTAAACTTACTGCTGCAACAACATTTTGTATTGAAACTGATTCCTGGGCTTGCAAGGTGTTCGCTTTCTTGAACTCATGGAGCAATTATTTCAGCATCTAATCTCAATAAAGCAGGTCCTACTTCATCCCTCTGCCATATCCAAGTGTTTGGTGCACTTACAACGTGGTCATCCAACAAAGACACAAGCAAACTACTTATTAGTAGACCATACCAAATGATGAAATGGACATGTGGTAACTTCCTTCAAGTTTTCCAGTGAGAACATGCTATTATCCATATCTATAACTTGGTGTGAGTGATGATAAATCATTTGGTGTGACTTGCACTCTCATGTTGGTGCAAGTTAGAATAATAGATTCAGAGTTCAAGAATTACAGGGGATGATTAGAACTTAGTATAAGGTGTGCTTATTTGGATTGCGGAATGAGTTAATGATATTTCATGTAGTTCTAGCATATATCACGATCTTTATTTCAAGTTTAATCTACCATATTAAATAAATACTTCATAAAGTTATACCATAGTTCATCCGAAAAGAAGTATTGATCATGTCAATGAATTCGACTAGCTACAAGAATTCAAATATAAATCAGAATTGGTAGGCAATATGATACCATTAATATTATAAATATGAAGATTCATTTTTATGTATTAGATTTAAACTTGTTGGAGGATTTTCACTACATATTTTACATGATTTTTATTTATGAACTCCCCTTTTATATAATTTTTTTTTTTTACAAGAACACTCAAATTTTATGCAAACCACATCATCCAACACATCTTAAATATTGGGTTCACTGACGGAATTATTTTGCGGATCACCTATGATGCAAGAGACTATTGCCATCAAAGGGCGCCTAACACAGTACAGACACTTATAGAGATTGATGAAGTTCACACATGTGGATAAACATTAACTAGGGTCCATCATTGTTCATATCCACATTAAGCTTTCAGGTGATGGGCATCGACATCTCTTGTCAATGCAATGAGAAAATCGAGTTCTTTGGTAGGGTAAGGTCCATCATCATGCATCTTCTCAAACTCAGGAACCCACTTCACAGTCGTAGCTTTAATTTTAGGAATAACATGACAAACTGTTGTTAGGCTCTTGTAATCATTTACCAAATCTCCTTCAATGGCTTTGGATCTTATTAACTTATTCTCTTCGCCCATTTTAACATTATGTTTTAAAACAAAGTTTCTTCCACCTAGAACACACAGCACAATTAAGCTACCATTATGTTTGAAATGCAATGTTTAATTGAGTCACATGAGCGTTTATTTGTAGGTAGCAGCTGATAAGGTGACAATATATATCAACTTTTCATGATTTTTCATCAAATATGCAAAAAAATGCCATCAAGACAAACAAAATTTCGGAGTTTCATAACATGGTGTTAAATTCAAATCAAGCAATGCCAAATAGTGATATCATAATCTTAGCCCTTGTCCAAGAGACGTTTATGTATATGTGTAATTTTGCCAACCAGATTGTTGAATGATACCCATAAACTGTGTGTCAAAATAAGATGCCATTAAATTGCCGATGATACGCCCTTCAATTTGGGTGGAATTATAATTACAGAGAGTGTTCTGAAGTAGCCATGGTTGAAGACTTCATTGATAAACTTATTCTTATTTTGTACATGATTGTTTATAGGGTGTTCTTTGAATTTCATATTAGTTTTTTTGGGTATATGAATTTTCTTGGAAGTCATCGATGCAAAAAGTATTTTAATTTATGGTGTAATATTTGGTAAGGTTGTAGACTATCAATTGTAATTATCCCCAAAAGAAATTATAGTATATAGCTAATGGATGCATGTCTATGCCAATACATCAGCCTGCAACGGAGCCGTTATGTATTGCTTTCACTAAGGCCTACTTCTCTATAACCTAAATTTTTTGAAGACTAAGTTTTGTTCACTTTAGTTTTGTTTAGTTCACTTCAGTTTAGTTTAATTCACTTAGTAATTCATTTTAGCAAAATAAGTTCAGTTCAGAAAAAGAAGTTAGTCTACTTTAATGAAAACATTTCACCTCGATTTCCTCCATCTTTTTTGAAGTAAACTTCTTTTCTTTTTACAATATGGAACTTTATTTTTTGTGCACTAGGAAGAAATTGCCAATATTCTTGTGAGGATAATCACTAATCATCTTTTTCTGTTTCTATGATGGCAACAAACATAGCAGCATGCATTAGCCACGACGACGACGACGATGATGATGATGATGATGATAATAATAATAATAAATAACCGTAGTGCGGCAAATAACAGCAACAATAATGATAAACTGGAAAAAAAGTTGCAAAACTCAAAATTAAGGAAGCATTGAAAACAAGAATATTAATTTGTACACTAATTCAACTAGATGGTTTTAGTAAAGTCCCCCCAACAACTAAAAATTTGTATCCTTTAGGACGTGGATGATCCTGTGTTCTGAAGACTAGTATCTAACAAGTGTCTATGAATATTATTCTTACTAGTATAACGATTATTATAATATGAAAGGAAGCTTAGTCTTCACAGAAAAGCTAGGCAACCTTTTTTGTTGTTTTCTCCCACACTTTTATTTCTTGAAATTAACTTTCAAAATTATAAGTTTTTTTAGGTTAAAGAAGAATTAATCAATAAGAAAATTTTCTTCACTAAAACTAGAACTTTTTGAGTATCAGACTTCTGGGAACGCTTAGCTAAGCATTTATTCATATCTTTATAGTCATACCTGAATAAGAATCTGATTTAATTTTCCCAAGAAGTCACAATATTATTACATGTGGATTTCTTTTAAAAAATAATGAAACTTTGCTATATCGATAATATAATTTTTTTAAGAATAACTTATATGGCAATTTTCAAACATTAGTGAAAGACTTCTGTCAGACCTTTGAATGGCTATACTGAAAAACGAAAATAATCTCTAGCGCTTCTGCTTTGCGGGGATGGTAAATTTTATTTCATCGGTAATAAAAATTATATGGTTCGCACAATTTTTCGCTCTCTTTATAGCATCCTTAATAGACTAGAAATAACCCAAAAAAGTTTTCAAATTCATTCAATTTTTTTTCAGAATCATTTTTTAAGAAACCAATCAAATTTTAAGCAAGGTTTACAAAATTAGTAAACTTAAATCTTAAAATTATTTTTTTAGAAACCTATCATACTTAAAGCAGGGCTTATAAAATTAGTAAATTTAAATCTTGCCAACCAATCATCCTCAAATAGTGTTGTTGCAGACGTGCAGGCCATGCCAATATTTGGTAGTTGGAAAAGGAAGACAATGCCACAAAAGAAGGGGAGTTAATCCTCAAGTACCCTGGCATGCATGACATTAATAACTCAAGATCTAAGTTTTTGGAATGAATATTTTAGTACCTTGAAATTTGCTGACCGAATTTTTAGGCACCCCTCATTTTTTCTAGACCCCCTAAACTTTTGGAATTTGCATTTTAACCCCAATCTTAAAGACTTACTTTCGAAAATTTTAAATTTGTGCATGTGTAATTTTTCTCATTAGTAGTACTCGAGGTCCTCTTTCATTTGGTATCAGAGTCACGTGATCAAAAATAATCAAAATTATTAAGCTAATTAATGATTAATTAAGCTAAATAACTATATTTAATGCTCAAATCATCACCTACTTACCTTGCTCCGAATTATTCGCATATTGTACACTCTTTAGAAGGAACCACTTCATTCGTACCTTAGTTAACCTATATCATTGTATAATTTTAGAATTAAAAGCTCAAGTAGCAAAAATTAAGACTAAAGTTAAGGAGATTAAGAGCAATTATATGTAATCCATCTTTCTTTAGTTATCGAAATCAAACATAGTGAAAAGTCAACATTAAGTATTGGTACTTCATTTCAGCATAAATATCATTTCCAAAACGCAAAAAATAAAAATCTATTTCTTTTGCATGATATAAAAATTCAAAAAGAAGTGGGAGGAAAATTAGCTGAAAAATCATCTGAAAAGGCAGAGAAAGAAGAAAAGGATAGAGTATAAGCAGTTCAATCTGAAAGAATTACAAAATATGTTTGATGAAGAACAAAATTCGCAAGAGCTAAACAAAATCATGGATGCAATAGTTGATAAACAACATGTATTCTCTGATGATAATGAAGAGATAACTAATATCCAGTTAGAAAAAGAAATGTACCAGTAGATAAACTTAATTAAGCTCGAAGATGTTAATGTTGTGCCTTTAGAAGAAATTAGAAGAAAATCCAGAGTGAGTCCAATTTATTAACAATATTATTTCTAAGCCTGCTGAATTTGGTGAATATTTTAGAAGAAATACTAATTTTATGAAACCTAGATATGTTCCAGCTAAACAAATGACCAATTTTTCATTTGGATTTATCCCAAGAAAAATTACGATCTTTGAAGAAATTGGTCTTACCACAATTAGCAAAACAAGATATATCCTAAATATCGATGGAGCTCGTAATAGAGAAGAAATATTTGAACATTACAAAAGATGTATGAATAGTATCTTGAATTTAAATACCATATGGACTGCAGGAAATTTTTTAAATTATATCAAACATAGTTTTTCTGACAATGTAGCCAACTGGTATGATTCATTAAATGAAGACGGTAAAAATATATTAAGAATGATGGAAACCCCAACTGCAATTTTCAAAAATTTATTTATGAAAATCAAAACTTTGTTTGTCAGAGCTAAACTTGATTCTGAAAAAAAAGCAAGAGAATAGCAAAGACAGATTAATAATATAGAGTTATGGGATATGAGGTATCTGGAGAATTATATTGCTAAATTTAGTTAATATTATTATCAAATTGGACAGAACGAATCTAATCATGGTATGTTCTATGACAAATTGTCATATCCAATAAATTTCATAATTAATAAAAAGACATTGCATGGCTTAATACCTTTAGTTCAAGAATTTCATAAGAAAATGGGTCAATGATTAATGTCTTGATTTTCTTAAGAATCAATTTCTAGGTTGTTGGGATTCACCTCATCAATGTGGAAAGGAACATGAAAAGAGAAGAAACAGAAAAAATTATAGGAAAAAGAGCTTTAGTAAGCAAAGGGAGAGAAATATAAAAGAAAATATAATAACAAACGAACTCCTAAAAAAGCGAAGATTGTTTAGGAAAGCGGCTTATTGTCATGTAGAGAAAAACAACTGCAAATACTGGGCATGCGAAAAAGTAGGACACTATGCTAATGAATGCAAAAATAGGAAGAGTAATAAGTTGATTAAAACTCTAGGAAGCCTAGATTATTTTGAGTTAAGTAAGGAAGAGGCACTAGACCTAACCCTAAATAACAACAAAGGAATTCTTAAAATTATACTAGAAGATGAATATGAAGAAAGTGATCATGAAGAGACCAGTTATATGATGAAAAGTAGCTCGATTAGTCTTAGTGATCTTTAAGGAGAAGAGTTTGTTGTAGATAATAATAACAAAGACGTCAAAGGAGATTGGGTTCTTCCCATAATTTAGAAAAACATGATCTATAAAAAATCTATCTTTCAATTGAAGAGTAAGTACATATGCAAAATGATGGAAGGAGATTTAGAAATAAAAGATTGTGAGTATGATGTGGAAGAAGTTAATATCATTAATTGGGAAAACATCGTTAGACATAAAAAATATAGAAAGTACTCGTATATCCATATTGAAAGTATCCCAGCTCAAATCACTCCATTACAATTATGACAAGGATATTAACCTTTATGCTTCGCTCTGTGCTATTAGGCATATTAAATTTATTAATCAAATTATCATCGAGATTAAGACTAATTTATGCAATGGATCGGTAGGATTCAATTGTCGACCTGAATATTATATGAGTCTAAAAGATGAATTTGTTAAAAACATTCTATCCCTTAAGATAAAAATAGTTGGGATAGACATAAAAAGAAGAGGATATACATTGAGAATATCTGAAAAATTATCTACAAATTAGATAATACGATAGATCTAAAAACTAAAATAACAATGATGGAGGTAAAAACAATCGAAAGTCCTACCACTATGCAAAAGTTCTAAAGGATTAAGTCCAACCACAAGAGATGAAGATTGATCATTCATGAATATCTAACTTTGTCAATCTCACAAAAATCAATAAGAAAAATGTGATAAAAGTTGAAGACAATGGCAAAATTACCATTAAACCCCAATTATTAAGAAATATGAGTGCAAGATTAGTGTCGCAAGAAAAACAGAGTTTTAATATTTATAAACCCCAAATGCAAGGTGTATCGTTGAGTACTTAGGGTGTCGTCCACAGGAAATTGTGTTTCCAACTACCAGGGCTAGCTAAAGCATTTCGAGTTAGGCAAGATCGAAGGGTGAAAAGGGAAAACTAAACTACGCTACAAACATAGAAAAAGCGACTTGGAGTTGTGATTTGTCCAATCAATGAACCAACTAACCAAGATGAATCCTAACCTACCCAAACTACATCACGAACTAGAGATGATCGGTTGCACTATCAAAGGCCATCCAAGCCCTCTCTCAAGGGTTATGAGCTAGTCTAATTAGCCTAACCACCTATTTTCATGGGGTTAGCCCAATGAGACCACAAAACTAGCAACCCCAGACCTAACTCGATTCGGATACTATTTTCATGTCCCGAACTCGGCTATTCCCTCTCCCACACTAGCTAATTGACCTCACCTCTCAGCATAAGTTAATCGCCCAAAAATATAGATGAAAGCTCTCTCAAGCATTTTATCGAACACTTGGCGGGCGTGAAGGAAAACTCTAAATTCTAGGCATAGATTGGGTATGGTTAGGCCAAATACAAGATTAGTTAGCCATTAAGAGGCTAATCACAATCCAAGCCAACACAATCTACCAACAAAATATCACAAATACATGAAAACCTAAACTAACAAACAAGAACATGAACTTGAAGAACAAAACAAAGAGAATGAAATAAAACAAATCTAAACAACTAAATAACATGAATTAACAACAAAAACTAAACATATAAACTAAACAAAACAAATACAAGAATTAAAACAACAAAACATAAATAAGAACAACAATGAAATGAATAGAGAAAGTGGAAGTTGAATTGATGAAGGAACTTGAAATTCAAAGGTTGAATCTAAGATTACAATCTTCAATCCTAAACTAATCCTCCTTATTAACTAAAATCTAACCTAAACTACCCTAAATCGCCAGAGAGAAGCTTCAAGTAATCCCCGTGCGACCCCCCGAACAAACGCCCCGAACGGGCCTTAAATAGAACTGAGCAGGCGACGAACTGGGGGGGGAGGCACGACCGTGCCATGTGGCACGGCCACACCATGCCACTTCACTGGCACGGTGGCCGTGGCCCCCCGGTTTGTCCCTTTTTACCGGTTTTCATCGGTTTTCGTTGTTTTTCTCCGTTTTGTCCCATCTTCGTCCCTTTCCATGACGTTTGCTTGATTTGGAGTTATTTCCTACAAAACATAAATAAAACAAGTAAAAATCCTAAAGATTAAGTTATTATACGAGCTAAAAATGGGTGAAAGAGGCTTGTAAAATGGGTGAATTTATCGTTCATCACACCCCCACACCTATCTTTTGCTCGTCCTCGAGCAAAATAAAAGAAAAACTAAAGTAAACAGCTAACTCACTTTCGTAGGAATCACAGTTGCGTTTAGCATATGCAACAAGCCCTTTAAACCCCTTGGTTACCCCAAGTGGACGAGTAAGGTCTCGTGAGGGCTTGCAGAAGATATACCCACAAAATCTCAAAAAGGAAAAACAAAGAAAAGAGAAACAAAAATCAAAAAATGAAAATGACAAAACATAATATATACATCAGGATGAACTGTACACGTTCGGATCAACCAAAACCCCCTAGTAACTCAAGTATTAGTCTGTATACAAGCATTATATACATTTCAGGATATTTCATCCCAAAGAATGGCATCCAGACAACAGCGTTTCACCCCACGACGTATGAAAATAATGAATCTATCCTGGTGCCTGTGTGCAAGTGTATCATCACCTTAAAACTTTGACCTACCAAAATCGAACTCAATCCCACGCAACTGACACAAGCTACTTTTTTAAATGGCTAGCATGGAAAGCAAGCTTCCCTAGTGGCAGTATTGCCTCAAAGGGTAACACCCAGTAGCGCATGCCTCAAACGGGTACTTATCATTTCCAACTCTTTTCTTCCCCACTTTTTTTTTTCTTTCCATTATTTTTTTCAATACAAACTCATGTCACGCGTCAAAGGGATACACTTAGTAGTGCTTGAATTTGTTTGTTTTTTTGGAAAAGGGGGTGTCAGCACATACAAAGGGAACTGTGCAATAGACAAGTGGGAGAGCCGATCATGAAAGACTAAGAATGTAAGATGATGATAATACCTAAATTAGGACTGGATTGCAAAATTACAATTGACTGTTGGGGTTAAAACTGAGACCTAAAACGATAGATTGGGATGAATATCTATCATGCACATTATACTTATATACGAGCTAATAGTCAAGGTACCGGAGATCAAGGCTGATCAAAATAGTACAAAACTCCCCTAAAGTCAAAAGGAAAAGAAAAATTTATACAAAAAGGAGAAAAATTGAAAAATTTACACAAAAACCAAAAATTTTCACAAAAATAAGAAGAAAACGGGAGATGACCCCACCGCCACACCTAAATTTCACAATGTCATCATTGGGAGCCGTGAGTCATCACCAACAAACAAAAATAAAGAAAACAAAATCAAACACAAGACATACAAAATCGATAAATATATATATAAGCTAACACACTCTTCCTAAAACACAATCTCACCCAAAACAACAACAAGATCACACATATATACAAACTAACACCACCAAAAATATGTATAAACCAACCCAGCAACACCACTAAACACAACACAATAAATATCCACAAAAACACAAAACCGGTGATCATAGCCATCAATGGCTCAACAACATCCAAATTTCACCACAAGATGATCACCAACAAAAACACAATCCTAATATCCACAACTAAACAAAAACAAAAAGAGAGAAAAGAAAAAAAAAATCAAAAGAAGGGAGAGAGAGTGAGAACGATTATACCAGGTCGGGTACTAAATGTACCCGAACTATTCCACGACGACTTAAGGAGCATCAGCCACTCCTTGTCTCTCAAGATGCGAGTCGTCAGCTCGGATGCAGTTAAAGCTCGTAAGAGCTTATCATGAATTGCTGCATGCATCTCAGAATGGTGTGAATAAGATAACACTGGTAAAGATGGAGCAAACAAAATTAGTGCCCTCTTAAACTCACCAAATACCTTGGAGAAATCAGCAGAATAATCGAATGCAATAATCAACACGATTTCTCCAGGCATGCCCTCTAGGTACAGACGATAAGGATCAAGGAAGGGGTCATACCCTCTAAAAGTACCTAGAGACTTACAACAGTCAACCTCATTCCCCTCAAGTATCACATGAGGATCGATAAGTAACATATCACAACACTTAGGGGAATGGGAGGGTTGTGAACATGAAGAGGAAGTATGGTATGTATCAAGAGAGTTGGGGGATATATTATCAATAAAATCAGGACTAGTTGGTCCTGCAATCACAACATTCACGCATGAAGTCCCTGTGGGAGTCTCATAAAAATCATGCACCTCAATAGAAACATTGCCGGACTCAGACCAAGTATCATCCTCATCAACACTAGCACTAACGCCGAGGGTCTCACCTATCTCGAACTCCGTCGACTGAGCTAAAGGGGAAGGTGTATCAGGAAAGGTCATGATAAACGCAGTGTTGTCCCAAAGGGTATTGGGAAAGGATGGAGCAACGATGAGTGAAGTAGTCAAGGGAGGGTCGAGTATGTCCTCTAGTCCGGACTCTAGAGGAGGAAAAGATGCACCATCATCACACAGATTGACATCAAGTCTAGGAGCACTAGAACTAAGGTCAGTCTCGGGTGATAGGTCATAATCCCACAGTTTATTAACAAACTCAATTTGTTGCTTATTCATTGTCTCTATCATATCGCTAAGTCTAGCAAAGCCTTCATTAGAAATATAATAGGGACAAGAATTACTAGCGTGATCAGAACAATGGCAAATTTCGCACACAGGAGGTGCATAATCAAGGATGCAAGGGGGTGGGGTACAAGAATCAGAACAACTAGTTTCAAATTTATAAGTATCCCAAGCCAACCAATCAAGAAAATCACATGCTTCATTAACATCTTTAGCGTAGAAATCCCAGCACTCTAAAAGAGCACGGGTCTCACAATTCACGCCCTCATAAACTGTATTCAAAAGTTCCCACTTCTCCACATAAAAATCGCAATGAGCAAGAAAAGCATGTAATTTATCATAGTATCGCCAAAACAATTCATGCTCATATTAAGGGAAGTGGGAAAGAGACATTTTTTTTTTCAATTTTCAATTTTTTTTTTTGGGAAATAAAAGTCTAGTCTCGAATGCCTAAGTAAGCTCTAATATTGAAAAGCGTCAATTCTCCGGCAACGGCGCCAAAAACTTGTTGCAAGAAAAACAGAGTTTTAATATTTATAAACCCCAAGTGCAAGGTGTATCGTTGAGTACTTGGGGTGTCGTCCGCAGGAAATTGTGTTTCCAACTACCAGGGCCAGCTAAAGCGTCTCGAGCTAGGCAAGATCGAAGGGTGAAAAAGAAAAACTAAACTACGCTACAAACATAGAAAAAGCGACTTGGAGTTGTGATTTGACCAATGAATGAACCAACTAATCAAGACGAGTCCTAACCTACCCAAACTACATCACGAACTAGAGATGATCGGTTGCACCATCAAAGACCACCCAAGCCCTCTCTCAAGGGTCATGAGCTAGTCTAATTAGCCTAACCACCTATTTTCATGGGGTTAGCCCAATGAGACCACAAAACTAGCAACCCCGGACCTAACTCGATTCGGATACTATTTTCATGTCCTGAACTCGGCTATTCCCTCTCCCACACTAGCTAATTGACCTCACCTCTCAGCATAAGTTAATCGCCCAAAAATATGGATGAAAGCTCTCTCAAGCATTTTATCGAACACTTGGCGGGCGTGAAGGAAAACTCTAAATTCTAGGCATAGATTGGGTATGGTTAGGCCAAATACAAGATTAGTTAGCCATTAAGAGGCTAATCACAATCCAAGCCAACACAATCTACCAACAAAATATCACAAATACATGAAAACCTAAACTAACAAACAAGAACATGAACTTGAAGACCAAAACAAAGAGAATGAAATAAAACAAATCTAAACAACTAAATAACATGAATTAACAACAGAAACTAAACATATAAACTAAACAAAACAAATACAAGAATTAAAACAACAAAACATAAATAAGAACAACAATGAAATGAATAGAGAAAGTGGAAGAAAACTTAGTCTTGAATTGATGAAGGAACTTGAAATCCAAAGGTTGAATCCAAGATTACAATCTTCAATCCTAAACTAATCCTCCTTATTAACTAAAATCTAACCTAAACTACGCTAAAAATCGCTAGAGAGAAGCTTCAAGCAACCCCCGTGCGACCCCCCGAACAAACGCCCCGAATGGGCCTTAAATAGAACCGAACAGACGACAAACTGGGGGGGAGGCACGACCGTGCCAGGGTGGCATGGCCATGCCACATGGCGCGGCCACACCATGCCACTTCACTAGCACGGTGGCCGTGGCCCCCCGATTTGTCTCTTTTTGCCGGTTTTCGTCGATTTTTGCTGTTTTTCTTCGTTTTGTCCCGTCTTCGTCCCTTTTCGTGACATTTGCATGATTTGGAATTATTTCCTACAAAACATAAATAAAACAAGTAAAAATGTTAAAGATTAAGTTATTATACGAGCTAAAAGTGGGTGAAAGAGGCATGTAAAATGGGTGAATTTATCGTTCATCAATTAGAATAGGGAGAAGGATCTTCATTAACTGAAGAAGAGCTTAAAGAAAACGATACATTTAGTATGATCAGTGAAATAAGCAGAATGAGTTTTGACCCCACAAGATAAAGTGTAGACCGAAATATGAGTCTAGAAGGAACAAAACAAGAACTATTAGTTAACCGATCTACAAAAATGAATTAGTCAAAAATATTGCTATGAAAATATGCTATGAAGTTACTAATACAAATCCTGATAACATCTATATCCTAATAAATATATATTTAGAGGGATATAATAAATATAAATTGTATGCCTATACAAATAATGGTTGTTCTGTCTGTTTTAGAAAAAGGTCTTTATTTTCAGAATTCATGTGTAAGAAAGCTAAGAATTCTTTACAGGTAAGGATAGCTGACAATAGCATAATGAGCCACAAAGAAGCATAGAAGGGTTAACCATAGAAGCAGGAGAAGTCTAATAAATTATACAAGTTTTATGAACTATTAATCAATCCTTTCATGATATGATTATTGAAAATATTTTTTAGACACTATATTTTCCATGCACACAGACCATAAACCAAATAATATTCAGAATTAATGGTCACTTAGTTCCTATTGATAAATTAAGTAAGGGTTATACTCATCACAAAATGGAGTTTACACGCAGTCAGCATAGTAAGAAGGTAATGCTTGCGCAACGTGAGATAGCACTAACAATCGCATTACTTGACTTATCTATTAAAGTGCAAATTACTGAACAAGAATAGCAATTATGTAAAGAACTCTAATCTGATAATCCTCTAAAAGTTTAAGATAAAGATAAGACATTTGCAAAGATTACTTTATTAAATTCCAATACTTTACTCGAGTTAAACAAATAGTCTATACACACCAAGACATTGAAGAATTTGATAAGCAAATCAAAAAACTTCTGGATAAAGGATTAATTAGGAATAGCAAGAATTCTCACACCAGTCTTGCTTTCATGGTAAGAAATAATGCTGAAGAAAAAGAGGAAAATGAGAATTGCTAATCAGTTATAAAAAGTTTAATGATAATACTACCTTTGATGGTTATTATATTCATAATAAAATAGTACTTTTCAATAGAACTCAATGAGCCTCTTGGTTTTAAAAATGGATTGCAAAGGCAGATACTGGCAGACAAAAATGGATGAAGAAAGCATTCTTTTAACTGCTTTAAGTTCCCCTTGAGGACATTATGAGTAGATAGTAGTGTCATTCGGCCTAAAGAATGCATCTCAAATATTTCAAAGAAGAATGGATAACATCTTCAAAGACCTTAATCACTGTTATTTAGCTTACATCAACGATATCCTTGTCTTTTCTAAAACCATAGAACAGCACAAAAATGATGCTTTAGTTATCACCCAAATATGCATTGATCATGTTATTATACTTGGAAAGAACAAGTGTATTTATGCTGAACAAGTGATTGAGTTTTTACGTCTAGAGATAAAAGCTTGATAAATCATTCTACAAAAGCATATTTTGGAAAAAATAGAAAATTTCTCTAAAAAGATTGAAGACATGAAGCAGTTAGAAAAGTTACTTAGATGCCTTACCTATACTTCACATTTCATTAAAGATTTAGCTAAACTGAGAAAATCATTGCAGCAGAAACTCACGAAAGAAGTAAGTTGGACATGGACCCCTAGTGATTCAAAGATTGTTCAAAACTTCAAAAAGATGTGTAAAAATTATCATGTTCTTAATTTTCCTAATGAATAAGATGATTTAATTCCTGAGACAGATGCCAGCCATGAGCACTGGAGTACGGTACTCAAAATCAAAGAAGGAGAAAAATTCTGCAAATATTACAGTGTAAGTTTTAATGGAGCAGAATGCAACTATCCCATGATAGAAAAAGAAATCTTTACAGTCATATGGGGCATTGAAAAGTTGCTAATCTTTTTAGCTCCAAAACCTTTTCTTATTCGAACTGATGGCAGAGGAATACTTGATTTTGTGAAAAAGAATTTATCAAATATGCAAGCGCAAAGCCGACTCCTGCATTGGCAATTATGGTTTAACCAGTTTTTCTTCTTTATTAAATATATATAGGGATTGAAGGCCTCTCTGGTAGATATTTTAACTCAAGAACTTGCCAATAATGATCATCAGAGTAGAACTCCTGTCAGAAAAGGAGAAAATCTAAAATGAAATGTCATTACTACTAGAGCGAGTTTCTTCTTCTAGTAAAGTCCTTATAAATAATTTGAAATTCCATACAAAAAGTAAATTACGTTTTTATTTGCTATCTTCTGCCTACCTAATAGCCCAAAGATTTTTCCCTTCTAGAGTTATAAATTAAGTACCTAAAGTATCCTTATGATATCTAAGAAAAATAAATTTTTCTGTTCAAGAAAAATGGTTCAATGAGTGGTGTGTAGCCTGCATGGATTACTATCATATTTATTCTTGTAATATTTGGGAATCTTGGAGTACAACAATCTACTTTGCCGATAGATCTGGAGTTGGTGGTGTTAGTTTCTCAGCAAATTTAATCACTCCAAATGATGCAGTCGCAAAAGCCTAGAAATATAGAATGGTAGTTTATCTTATGGAAATCCCAGATCCGAAGTTTTCATTTTTCACAAGACTAACTAAGTTTTAATAGTGCATGCTCAAAAGGATCCATTAGATTCTCACATCTCCTGATAGTCAGCAAAAATCCCATATAATAGATGTCTATATGTGAAGGTACATTGTATATCAATTGAGCTTGAAAATGGAAAAGCCAAGCCAACCCATTATCTAGTTCAACTAGTTGATTTAGACAATCCTAGAGATCAACAGCAAGAATTATTTCCGGAATGACATAAGTTAGTTACTGATTCTAGTTTAGCAAGAGCCATTGGTTTTTTCAATATTTACCATCAAATGTGGGCATTAATGGAGCAAGGAGTAATACTAATGCAATGCAGAAATACTACCTTCACCTATCATAATGAGTTTAGTGAATACAAGAAGGTAGAAGGAGTTACTTTAAAAGATATCTTTGATTATCTCTTTGATATTGGAGCTAGAAGATTCTTATCACAAAAAGGAAAGAAATATCTTCATGAATTATTTGAAAAATGGGATCCATAGCATCTTCAACTAGATGAAGATTTTGATGATTATTCGGATAATGATATATTGGAAGAGATTATTGGGGATGAGAGCATGGAGAATCTCAATATGGATGACTACCCATGTCAACATTAAAAGGCTCTAAAAGGTTGTTGTTCCATAGTTGTACTATTTTGGCAAGTGTTAGTTCTGTAAAATAAGGCAGTTTACTGTAGTCATGTGAATGCAACTGTACCCATGTGTAAAATTAGTGCGGACTATGGCCGTCAGAGCATCCTATGTACCCCCAATCCCCTCTATAAAAGAAGAAGTTGAGTGTTGAGAAGGGACACGGTCATTTGAGCATACTTGAGCAAGAGAGAACTTGGAATTCTCCATTTCTGTATGAGCAAGCATCTATGATGATGTTAGTAGCTTAAGTCCCTCTTAAATCTTTCCATTGTAATATTTTTACTTTCAATCTTTCAATAAAAGAAGTTTTCTAGTAGGGAACGTTATTCAATTAAATCTTAAGTCTTAAATATTACAATTTCTTGATTAAAGTTCTACTATCCTTTAAAATATAAAGAACTTGATTAGTGACTACGGTCTGAGGTAGCAAACAAAATGGATCTGTGCTGTACCTGATCTAAGGATTGGATGATTAAGATTAGCAATCTTTGTAAACGCAGAGATCCAATGCCGAATAAGGTCATATAATGGTTAAAACTCTCTAATTAAGTTTTAATTATTTTGCTGAGCATGGTAGGCCGTTAACCACAGAAAATATAATATTTATGATATAAGTAGTAGATTATGATAACTAGTACCAGTAAAGTCATTATAAGAAGTTTAATCATTTAAAACAAGTATATTTCCTGAAAAAACCCCTAAAAATAGCTTATTTGCATATTTTACCCAATTCTTAGGGTCTTTCTACAATTTCTAAAAGTTTTGGGCCAAAAGTGAAAAAAAGAAATAGTACAAGAGGTATAAAAAAATTAAAACAGTTGTTTGGAAGCAGCAAAAATCAGAACATCATATCTCAGGGTAGTAAAAAATAAGCTACAAAAGTAAGGCCTAAAAAAATCAATGACACCTATGTCAAGCTACTAAAAAGTCAAGTATCCTATAAAAGAATTGATAAATGCTTAGACTATACTTCATTTTGGGTCATTTTCCTGCATTTTTAGGGAGGATTATGAATGGTATGTTATAATCTACACTCCTATTACCGTTTTACACTTGGTATGGTTCTTTTCTGTATTTTGTAGGTTTTTAGACATTTTTGTCTTTGCGTTGACCCAAATTGATTATGATTTCACTCCTCACGCATGTCCCCAGTTCACCATGTCGTGGAGGAAAAGAAGAGCAGGAGAATTTTGAGACGGAGGCGACCGCGAACACTTTGTGGTGAAGGCCATGGTCTGTGGTGAGCTTGAAACTGCTCGCCTCTTTGTCTTCCGTCAATTTATGGCTGAGGACGCTCGAGTTCATGCTTTAAAAGGGTTTCTCAGCTGCAGAAGAAAGAGAGCTAGGAAATCTATCACTAGTCTTTATCTCATTTCTGTAATTAGTTTTAGAATTTTTAAGTTTTCTTTTGAGTAAGAGAGGAAATTGAAGTGGAAAATTGGTACTTGAAGGCTTGGGATTGAGAAACCATGGAAAACCACCATTGTTGCTAAGCTTTCTTTTCTTCTAATCTCTTCATAAACCCTTGTTTAGAGGTTGTTAATTTCAATTATGTGTGAGTAGTTTTATTCAATCTAGGGACCTGTTAGCCAAAGTATTGATGTTGGATCTTTAGTTTTCATTACTTGCACTTCATCTAAATTGGTATAATTGAATTCTATCTTGTGTATGAACTATTGTGAGTGAATTTTTTGCCAGATTTGCTTGCTATACTAGATAGTTTAGTGAAGTACTGAAAGGAGAAGCTCACTATTAGAACAAGAAGTTAGAACTAATTAGTTTAACGATTCTTAAAAGAGAGTGATTTGTCGAAAGAAAATCCTAACAATCAAAAATCTATAACCAAGACTAAAAACAAGGACACTTGAAAGAATGTTAATTGGATTAGTTTAGGCAGTGAAGTTTGTTTCGAAAGAAAAAATTGAATTTTTAACTCGATTGTGCTCCTTTGAATAATCCAGATCCAGGTAAAGCGCATATTTAAGTCTGGCGATCCAACTCTTTACTAAGAGAAATAATTCTGTAGATGTTTTTAATTTGATTAAATTTTTCAATAGTTAAATAGTGATTCGTTGAAACAAACCATTTGAATTTGTTTGCTTAGGCTTCTATAATAGGTCAAAACTCAATAGATTATATTTGCTCAATAAGGGAATGATATTTAAACTAAACCACAACACTTGTACCTTGTGGAAGTGTCAAGAATCACCGGTTAGCACCCAACAAAAGGAATGATGGCCTCTTTATATAAGCTAATAGTGTACAACTCAAACATGTTGATGGAAGATAATACTGGTCCACTTTGTTAGTTTGTGTTCTATGATTGACCTCCGAATAATGAGTATGTAATCGAATCCTTTTGATATTTATTTTTGCTTAAAATATAATGTTTTGGAGTAGCGTAAAATACTCTATAATTGCACAAAATGACATTTAAGATACGTTAAATTTATTGACCAATAATTACATCAATCTATGTTAAACTTTCCGGAAGTATGTGTTCTTATGAGACATGCGTCACTTTTTATCCATATGTATTTGTCATACAGAAAAGCCTCAAACTATGTGTGCTTACATGATTCATTTGTAAGAATGCAATTAGTAAGAAAATGACGTGAAAATTGAATAGTGATAATGTATCGAGCAATGTGTCAAATAATAAGAAAGCTAACGACCATGAATGCATGATGCTCAACCTCCTTCCTTATGATAAATTGTTTTTTCTAATTCAGCCCAAAAGATCATGTCACGTCATTGTTTTAGAAAATATATATAGTATTGGATTCCTATGTTTTTCCCCAAAAAAAAAAAAAAAAAAAGAGGCGCATGAACTAATATCCAAAGAAGTCACCTTTTCTAACTCCTAACTTTCTTTCGAGCATTGTGAGAAACCGAAACTAGCTTTTAAAGTGTAAAATTTGTCTTTGATGCTTTCAATCATCAATTTAAATTCTTGGTAGAGATGATTATTTAACATAGTATCAAAGTTTTTTTTGAGGAAGATGTCTCAGGTTCAAATCCCAACATTCACCATATTGAATTACGTCTTAAGATAAGGAGGGATCTTTGTAACATCTATGCTTTAAACCTCAAGGGCGGTCATTTGAGAAGGTGCGTTAGAGTATAAAATTGGTTACTGGGCATTCAATTATTAGCTCAAGATTTTGATTGAGATCACACTACAATGTTAGCTGTTAAATACATCTTTGCCCTACAGCTAAACAAATTTAGTGATTTATTTTAGGAGAAAAAAATTTTCAGCAATTGCTGCTAATAAATTAGTTGGCCATCATCAAAGTTATGGGGAAATAAATAACGAAACTAAAACAATAAAAATGTCATATATGTTTTTTATGTTATATAACAGGAGTGTATTGCCAACGGATGATGGAACCAGCCTTGCCAAATTGGCCCTCATGAAAATCATAGGCGTGAATTGTTTCAGGGGAGATATAGGAGACCTCATGCGGTTTGCTCCCAAATAGCTCGTGAAAGAGATCTGCACTTGATTTGATGTCAACTTCAACTTCCACCTTACCCCTTATACCCATACTTGAAGTTTAAGGCTTGGAGTTCTTATGAAAATGCTCCAGAGTCCAAGTGGACTACGGAATTTAGGGTGAGGAATGCTACTAACCAGCTTATCCCTTTTATGGAAGGCTGGGATGACACTATTTTTTTAATATTTTTTTAGATGAACAAAGATCCCTCTATTGGGCCTCATCATAGGGTAGTCTAGTGGGGTTTAACAGGTGTTGAGGAGGTGCGTAAGGATGGGACAAACCCGCAACAATATTCCCAAGTCCAAAGGTCTTGTTCTTTTTACTCACATAAACGCTCAATCAAGTATTTACATGTATCAAGATTCGGACCTTAGTCTGCAAAGTGGAGTAAAAGAGCATGTGCTACTCGCACAACAAGATTAGAACCAAGAGTGGAACTTTGGTATCACTTTATCTTTCTTTTGAGTAAGTAAATAAATTATTGTAAGTAAATCAAGTAATTTTTTTCCTTTTACAGTGTTTCTGGCGAAATAAAAATATTGCTTTCATAGGGATCATTTTAATTTGAAAAGGAACTCCTAGAGAAATTTTTTATTAATTCATGATTTTCTAGTGTTTCGAGGATGTCATATACTTGGTACATCAACCGGTCTATATGAACGAAACTTTGTGCACTGAAATGGCCATTGATGAATACATCGTAATATTCTTCTCTTTTTTTATAATGAATCCAAACACATTGACTAAACATAGGGGTGTATGATGAACTTCTAGAACCCGATAATGGTTACACAGTTGTCCCTGGATTGAGAAACACTGACTGGAGTTCAACGGTAGCCTGGGAAGTTAGTGATGTACACCCTTTCTTTCTCTATGTGCATCCTCCATATTAACTATTTTGTTTCTAATCGACCACAACAAGCCTGATGTTAGCTATTCTGGTGTCCATCGAGCATTTTTCCGGCAGCTTAACGAAAACCGTAAGCAAAAGTCAACAAAAGAACGACAGGGTCAACACCTATCTAGTGAAAGCATCAATATTCTGGTTATTGATAAAATTGAAGCCTTGAAGGCTCAAAGAAGCCCACTACTAAGGCATTGAATCTCAACTTCAGGAAACCTCTATAGGTGCACAACGCCTGCCTACCCTTGCAATAGCTCATGTACTTCAATTGCTACTATTATTTTTACCATCGGTATTCAAGGATTTATCTTTTCTTTTTAAATTTCATCTCTTTGACTATGTGATGGACAATGGCATTGATAATCGATTGCTAAATGAAGAAATTAGAGTCCTCCAAGTACAGGTCATGATCGAGAAATCATGAGGATTAAAAAATGCTTATTGTTGAATTTTTAAGTTAGAACATATGGCTAGCGGGGAAGTCTAGTTAGTGAGAGAAATTGTGTAGAAGGCAAACCCTCATGGATTTTGAGACAGATGGAAGATTCCAATTCAGTGTTAATTTATTTTAGATGAAAAAAGTTTTTAAAAAAATAGATGGGCTACCATGTGCATGTTTATATAACATTCGGCAATGCAGGTTCGATGTAATTGGAAATTTTCTTGGTATATATTTGTGTTATTATTGTAGTTGTAAGGTTTAGGGAGCATTTAGTACTTTAACCAAGAAAAAAAAAATATTTACTATAATTGTTACAGTTCCTTAACCAATATTTAACGTTTAAAGCAATTCCCCTTTTGTTCCCAAACTTACTCCTCATGTTGATTACCTACTTGCCCCGTCCTCCGTCTTATTTTCAAAAGTCTTGCATTGCTCTTCACAATTCATTACTGGCCCCACTCTTTTCAAAATTTTCCTTTAGATTAATCTCTCACGCTCTGCAGTAAAGATGCAAATATTGACCAAGAGCTTATTTGGTAACTATTCAATTAGTGCAAAAGTTAGGTAGTAATGCAGAATTGAACACAAAATCGTGCTCTTATGCACAGGAGATAATTGTTATTGAAATATTATTACTTTAGAAAACGTTAATCAAGATTATAATAATAATAATAATAATAATAATAATAATAATAATAATAGTAGTAGTAGTAATAGTAATAATAATAACAATAATAATAATAATAAAATAATAATAAGAAAAGACGACAACAACGACAAAAAAGAAGATTAAGAAAAAGAAGAAGAAACACTCATTAATCTGGCGTTCAAGGATTTCTCTTTTCTTCTTAAATTTTTTCTCTCTGACTATGTGATGTATAATACCACAGATAATAAGTGCTAAAGGAAGAAATTAGAGTACTCTAAAAGTATAGGCCATTATGAAAAAATCATGACCAGTAAAAATGCTTATTGAAGAACTTTCAAATTAGAAAAGATGGCCAGAGGTTGGGGTGGAAGTCTGGCTGGAGAGATAAATTGTGTAGAAGCCAGACCTTCACGGGTTTTGAGAGAGATGAAATACTCTAGTTTAGTCTTAATTTATTTTAGATGAAAAAAAGTTAAAAAGAAAAGTAATTGGCTGCCCATGTATGTCTATATAACATTCCGTAATGCAGCTTCGATCTAATAAGAAATTTTATTGGTATAAATTTTTGTTTGTTATTGAAGTTGTAGGGTCCCGCGTGTTTTAACCAGTCAAAAAATTATTTACTATAGCTCTTACTGTTGATTAAACTAGCATTTAAAATCCGCATATAACATTTATGGAAAAGTTTTTCGAATGTTAACCCCATTAACATTTTAGGACTTGGGGATAGCGCATCACTTTCTGTTCCAAAACTTGCCCCTCATGTTTACCATCCGATACCCCCTCCCCCTCGTGATTTTCAAAAGCCTTGCATTATTGCCTTTTTAGTACTCATCACTAGCCCCAATTTTTTTAATTTTTTCCGGAAAACTAGTCTCTCACGCTCTGCAAAAAAAGATCCATATGTTGATAAAGAGCTAATTTGGTTACTATTCAATTAATGCAAAAATTAGCAATACAAAATTAAACACGAAGTGGTGCTCTTGTGCACAGTTGACAATTTTTGTTAAAATATTCTTACTTTAGAAGAGGTTAATCAAGGGTATAACAATAATAATAATAATAATAATAATAATAATAATAATCAGATGACGAGGACAATGAAAAAGAAGAATAAGAAGAACAAGAAACACATATAGCCTTTGCCGTCATTTTATATTTACAAGCTAATCCAACTATTAATTTACCCAAACGCATATTTCTCAAACAATTATAAACTACTCAAACAACTAGTTGAGCTGTTGCATGCTAATGGCTAAAATAAAATAGTTTTCCGCTACTTAAACATCTATCTATTGTTCAAATAGCTATAAATTATTCAAACAGTTAAGTCTGCTAAACAGGGTCTATTGTTTGTCTCTGAGATTTTTTATAGAGATTCATGATAGTGTTAGGAAAAATATTAGAGCAACAATAATAGCGGAAGCGATAGGATGAGTTAGAGATTCAGAAATCAAGTGAATAACAGAAAACAGAAATAAGAAGACAAGAGATTTAACGTGGAAAACCCAAATGGGAAAAACCACGGACGGCGACAGCACACCGACAAATTTCACTATGAGCAGAGTAGTACACCACAATCACTTCAGTGATTAAGAGCAGAATTACAATACTCTCAATTGTATTCTCTCACAAATAACCTCACTCTCTCAATGTGTTTTCTATACTGGAGTATTTGAAACAAGGCCCTAGACCCCCTTTATATAGGGTCTGTGAGGTAGGGTTTCCCCCTGAAAACCCTAGCCGCCAGGAGGAATCCTCCTTGAAGACAGAAACCCTAGCCGCCATCCGAAAGAGGCGGCGAGAAGACACGTGGCACGACCGTGCCACGTGGCACGATCACCCAGTGCCACATGGCACGACCGTGCCATATGGCACGGTGCCCCCGTGCCAATTTTCTGTCCCTCTCGTCTTCGGCTCTTCGTCTTGGCACGCCCGTGTCTGTGCAGCATGGGCTCCCCGTGCCGATACTCGAGATTTTGGGCCATAAAACCCAACAATCTCCACCTTGGACCAAAATCTCCAGTCTTCAATTACCGTCGTCGTCGTCACACCCCAAGGGGTGATGCCCCCCTATGGGGCTATGCCCCGCAGGGCCCTCAAAAACTGCGAATGCCAACTAAGTCCAAGCAATGCTTGAACTTAACTCTGGGAGATGACTTATATGAACTTTCCTTCATATAACCTGTCACAGTAGATGCCTGCAAGACATAGAGGCCTCCTTGCCTCAAACCCTTCAACAGAATCCTACTGCCCTTTGAGACCTTCAGAACTCCACCTTCAGCTGAATATTTGCACCCTTTGGATTCAAGGGTGCCCACGAGATGAGGTTACGCTTCAAGTCAGGAACATGACGAACATTCGATAAAGTCCTGACAACACCATCATGGGTCTTGATTTTAACAGTACCGATTCCAGTTACATTACATTGGGCGTTATTGCCCATGTGAACAACAGTTGAGTCAACTGGATCATATGTTGAAAACCAATCCTTGTGAGGACACATATGATAGGTACACCCATAATCAAGAATCCAATCAGAATCACTCCCTCTTTCAGTAGAGGTAGCGAACAACACGTCACCATCAGAATCAGATTCAGCAAATGAAGCTTCAGCAGGCTCCTGAGAATTATCTTCCTCTTTCTCCTTCTTCTTTTGCAGTTTCCAGCAGTTAGCAATAATATGACCCAATTTACCACAGTAATTGCAGGTCTTACCAGCATGAGGATTTTTAGACTTAGAACGGTTCTTACTCCTATTACCGTTCCCCTTTTCAGTTGTTGTACCCCTTACTGCTAATCCCTCAGCAGAATCAGCATGAATGTCAAGATCAACCTTCTCCTTAGACAACAGGTTTGACTTAACATCTTCAAACGATATAGTATTAGAATTACTATATAGCATAATCTCCTTAAAGTGTTTATAAGAAGGGGGTAACGACACAACAAGTAAAATAGCCTTATCCTCATCCTCAACTTTCACATCTAGACTCTCCAAGTCAACAAGAATAGAGTTAAACTCATTCAAATGTTTTTGAATAGGGGTACCTTTAGCCATACGAAAGGTATACAACCTTTCCTTCAAACGGATCTTGTTGGCGAGACTCTTCGTCATGTAGAGTTCCTCCAGCCGAGCCCAAAGATCCACCGCAGTTGTCTTATCAAGCACCTCTCGCAGGACATGTGGTGCTAAGCACAACTGTATGGCTGAAACCGCCTTCAACTCCAGTTCCTCCCATTCGTCCTCCGTCAACAACCCACGTCTCTTCTTTACATCTTCAGCCCACTGTTCTTCTGTCATCTTCTCAGGGTTCACGTGAGGTCCCTTCAGAACCTTCCACAACCCGTGCTGAATGAGAACTGCTCTCATCTGCACCTTCCAGAGATTAAAACTAACCTCCCCATCGAATTTCTGTATGTCCACCCTCATGATTGAAGACATCCTATAACCTCGCTCTGATACCACTTGTTAGGAAAAATATTAGAGCAACAATAATAGCGGAAGCGATAGGATGAGTTAGAAATTCAGAAATCAAGTGAATAACAGAAAACAGAAATAAGAAGACAAGAGATTTAACGTGGAAAACCCAAATCGGAAAAAACCACGGACGGCGACAGCACACCGACAAATTTCACTATGAGCAGAGTAGTACACCACAATCACTTCAGTGATTAAGAGCAGAATTACAATACTCTCAATTGTATTCTTTCACAAATAACCTCACTCTCTCAATGTGTTTTCTATACTGGAGTATTTGAAACAAGGCCCTAGACCCCCTTTATATAGGGTCTGTGAGGTAGGGTTTCCCCCTGAAAACCCTAGCCGCCAGGAGGAATCCTCCTTGAAGACAGAAACCCTAGCCGCCATCCGAAAGAGGCGGCGAAAAGACACGTGGCACGACCGTGCCACGTGGCACGGTCACCCAGTGTCACATGGCACGGCCGTGCCATATGGCACGGTGCCCCCGTGCCAATTTTCTGTCCCTCTCGTCTTCGGCTCTTCGTCTTGGCACGCCCGTGTCTGTGCAGCATGGGCTCCCCGTGCCGATACTCGAGATTTTGGGCCATAAAACCCAACAGGTAGCCAGCGCATGACGAATTGGAAAGCACTGAGCAAAGGGTGTTGTGAAATTCTGCATAGCATCTGAGGGATAGGCAAAAGCAAGGTGTTCTAATCTTTGTAGCTCATACTTGGAGACGGGTGATTATGTGTTTGTATATATATATGGAGTGCTATATTTGAAGAGCCAATATATATATATATATATATATATATATCAGTTTATATATATATATATATATATATATATATATATATATATATATATATATATATATATATATATATATATATATATATATATATATATATATATATATATATATATATATGTACGTATATGTATGTATATATGTTTTTAAAATTGAATAGAAGAGTCCAGCATAAAAGTTCTCTTTTCTAAGAAATGTATTAACGTTTTGGGAGCAATATGTTAATTTTTTTAATGAACAATAGAGCATTTTTTAAATTGGAACTTTGACTCGTAAAAAGATACATTTTAAAAAATTAATAAATTTTGGTGAACTTAAGAACACTGCTACCATGAAGGTCTATTGTTTGGACAATAGCTTTATATTTTGTAAACTATTAACACTTTGTGAACAATAAGTTAACTTTTTGTGAACAACTGAGCATTTTTTTAATTGCAACTTTCACTAGTAGAAATTTTTTTTCAAAATAAAAATTCTCAGTGAACAATATAATATTGCTAGGATAAAATTATACTTTGTGAGCAATATGTTTATATCTTATAAACTATAGGTTAATGATTTGCAAACAATAAGTAAATAGTTTTTGGGCGAAAAATAGAAAATTTTTATTGGAGTTTTGACTAATAGGATTTTTTTTTTTTTTAATGAAAAGGTAAGAATGTTTTCTTTTCAGAACAATACAACATCACTTACACAAAGTTGAATTTTTGAACTATAGGTTTATATTTTGTGAACAATAACCTTTTATGAACAACGGAATATAAAAGCTTACTGAGTAATAGTGATGTGTACACAAAGTGCTTTTATTTTGTAAACAATAGGTTAATATGTTATAAACAATAGAGTATTTTTTATCGGTAATATTATTTAGCATATCTTTTAATGATTTTTGACTCTTAGCGATGTTTTATAAAAAATCAACCAATTATAATGCTTTTGTTGAGTACTCATATTTTATTTGGTGAGCATGAAATATATGCTCAGTCATTTTTTAAAGTTATGTTAATTAAAATAAAACATATCCTCATTGTTTATTTTTATATGCTCATTAAAAAAATGAAAACAAAAATAAAGCAAAAAAAATTATAACTATTTGTGCATTGTTCTTTGTTAGTATCTTTTGTAAATTTATAGCTAAGTACCTAAAAAAAAAAAAGAAAGAAAAGGAAGCCACATTGAAATGCGTTGCAACAACAAGAGAACAAAAACAAAATGAACAATATGTTTGTAAGAAGATTCGAACGCACAAACGTCTGCGACATAACAATGCATGCTCAACATAGTGCATGCTCAATGCACTCCTAGGCCGCCCATATAAACACTGTTAAAAAAGTATATAGACTTCAGTAAGGTAATGATTTTTTAAAAAAAGTTGGAAAGGAAAGAAGGTAAACGATTACTTAACCATTGCCGAAAGACTAATTTTTTCTTTTGTTGTTAAGGATGGGAAATTTTCATTAATTAACTAAGCATTAACCGTGGGGCAATAAATAATTAACAAAGCTGTAAAAAGAAAAATGGTAAAAAATGAAAAAGAAAAGGGAGAAAGGCCATGAACATACCATTGCTTTTAATCTCGGTAATGTAAAATTTTAGTGGTATACTATCTGGCATATTTACATGATCATGTTGTGTCCAATATCATATTATTCATCTTGTCATACGGAAATCCTAATGTCAACCACAAAAATTAATTGATGTTCATAATCCATATTAACTAAGCTTGCTCAAGATAGCAAATAATCCATCAAATTTTTAAATTTTTACAAGTGTGCAAGAGCCAAGAAAAAACTACAAGTTCACCCAAAATACCGCTAATCATGCACATTAAACGACATGATCTATTAAACTAAGTTATACTAACACATCATATTCAATGACATGATCTATCAAAGTGATGGTCTATTCATTTCAACGTACAAAATTAGCGGTTAGTAGCAATTTACCAATGGTTACGAACATTTTCCGACTGCTAGGAATAGCGGTTAGTGGTTACTTGAATTTATTAACAACTAGTAGCAGTTAAGAACATCGTTTAGAGACAGCAAATAGTCACTAGCTAGCGTTTATCGGCATTTCGCAGTATTCAGTATTTCCGACATAATCTACACTTTTTTTTAAAGAAGTAAACATGATCTATCAAACTAAGTGATACTAACATATCACATTCAATGACATGATCTATTAAACTGAGGGTCTATTCATTTCCACATATAAAATTAGGGGTTAGAAGCGCTACAAACTTTTTCCAGCTGTTAGGAATAGTGATTAGTGGTTACTTGCATTAATTCAGAATTAGTAGCAGTTAAGAACATCATTTAAAGACAGCAAATAGTGGTTAGCCAGCATTTACCAGCATTTTATCAGTTGGTGTCATATTTGTGTCATCATGTCATGCCCGATATCATATTATTCATCTTGCCATATAATATCAACTACATCATTTAACTACATTGTTTTTATTTTTGACAAGTATGCAAGAGCAAAGTACAAAGTAGCACTTCATCCAAAATATCACCAATCATGCACAAAATAATACATCAAATTAAATGACGTGATCTATCAAATTAAGTGATGCTACTATGTAAAATTTCACGATGTGATCTATCAAATTAAAGGCAACTAACACATCAAATTAAATGACATGATCTATCAAACAACGGGTTTATTTATTTCAGTAATTATAATTAGCAGTCAATAGCGGTTTAACAGTAGCTATGAGCATTTTGCGACAATTAGTAATGCTGATTATCAGTTATCAACATTTACTAACGGTTAGTAGTGATTACAAATAGCATTTTGAGATAGCAAGTAGTGGTTAGTTAGTGTCCACTAGCAGTTACTAGCATTCATCAGCGTTTAGTATTAGCAATTGACCATTGACATCATTTGGGAGCAATTAGCAGGATTTAATGGTTGCTAAATACTTTCTACACGCTGAAACAAACAAGCTTTGATATCTTATCCACATAAGAAAATAAAAATAACTTTAATGTAATGGGAGTTTGCAATAGGGTTCTTTGGTAGCAATCTTGTCTAACCGAGTGAATGAATTCACTTTATAGTAAATATGATTTAATTTTTTTTTTTTTTGGTTTTTACTACTGCTATAGAGGGCATTAAACCCCAAGGAAGAATACAAATCAAACTAATTACTTTTAGTTATAGAGACATAGGGGGGTGAGGGAGCATAACTACGAGATCCTCAAATAAGATTTTACGTAGTTCAGATAGGGTGGACGAAAAAACTTGAAGACGAGGGGAAAATCCTAATTCTTTATTTGGCAGCCAGTTTGCTACATAGTTTACCTCTTGGTAGCAATGTTCTAGCTTGAGCTCCTATCTTGTTTGAAAAAGAAGCTTTTTGTAATTCATTATAAGACTGTAATGGGGATGTCCCACATGCACCTCCTTCATCAGTAAACGATGAGGGCATCTGAATCCACATTAACAATTAACCTGCACGACCTGTAACCAATAGCCATCTCAAGTCCCCGCCGTAGGACCCCCTACTTCTGCCTTTACTGAGTTACAGACCCCAGAACTTCAGCAAATGCTTCAACAAGATTACCCTTATGATCTTGTGAAATTCCTCTCCCTCCCACACAACCCGAGTTTCCCTTGGCAGCCCCTATCAGTATTAAGCAGTAACCATCCTTCCACAGGTAGATGCCAACGAATCTACTACTCTTCTTTTACATAACGAGGGCTCCCAAACAAATCAAAGTCCTACTATCACTCACTTAACATCCATCCATATTTGAATCAGGAACCCAATTGCATCATCAGACACTTCTTCTTCTCTCCTAAATGATCAACAAAATTACCACTTCCACAAATACAAGCATATAATGGCAAACCGAACTCCATCACCTCCCCCAAGCTCACCCTCTTGAGTCTACAAATTTTCTGGCATCCAGACTTCAAACAGCATGCTCCAAAAGCTATTGTTTGAGTTTGAAACTCTCATCTCTATCTAAAGGGGAAAGGTTGCCTGACATTGTCTAAGCAAATGATCAAGCGTTTCTTCATCTGCTCTACATGCAACACATCTAGGGTCTTTAGTAAGAAGTCTTATCACCCTGTAAGAGTTGGTGAGCATTTTACCATGAATAACTAGCCAGATAAACCTTCTGATCTGTTGACGGCATCAAGACACTAAGCTATGGCCTATGTCATATTACCTTGAATTAGCTTTTCTCCTGAATAATTTGTAGAGCTCATTTAGTGGTGTGCTTCCTTATCGAAGAAAACCTAGTATATTGTCTTGGTTTAAGGTTACGATGAAAGCTTGTATTATGTTAAATGCATCAGATGGAAGATATTCTACAAACAAATCCCAAGACCATCCCAAGTTCGATTTCCACATCTCATCCACTGATGCATCCTGAATGTGAATTGGGATCTCATTTGCAGCATAAGAAGTAACGGCTTCTCTGTTGCCTAAGCATGATCCTAGAAGAGGGTCCTCCTCCCATTTCCTATGCCAACTTGAGTCCCTTTTCAAATAAAATCGACATTTTCAACTATGCCTTTGTAGATATTCAATGTCTTTTCCCTTACAGTAAACATGTCTAGGTCACATTAACTGTCATAATATTACTTTTCACGTTTCATACCAAGAATAGGATGCAATTAGAAAGTAACTAATAGTATTATATTAAGTCACCATCTAACTAACATAACACTTTTATCATATACGATACCCCAAATCATCTTGAAAATCACCAGCGGCATTTCTACTCCCTTTATGCCATATGGTATATCATATGATTATATACTTAGCATAATCGCCCTTAGGCTAATATGGTGAAGATGGAGAGATTTTTCTTTAAACACCCATGGTATTTCATCATAGCTTTACTACTTTTCTAACGTGGTCATATTGAATCGTATATATCATGGCCTTGAAGAAATGCATTAAGGTAGCATCATCAAGTTTCGACTTCATATCATAACTTTAAATTAAAGAGTCATTGTTCATAAGTTCACATGAAAACAAGAAATGAGGAAGTGCATTGTCACTCCCTGTGTGGGTCGACATTTAACCACACACGGTAAGAAATGTGTATCATATCATAACTCCCACTTAGCTGGGCTTGTCACTCTATATGTAATTCAAATCATCAGTCTAGATTTTGTCCCAAGAATCTAACCTAAGCCCCAAGATCAACAAACTAAGTCTTACTATTGACATTCAAGATTCGGTTTTTCAGGCTCAATATGAAATCATATTTCATATTCGACTCCCTCGAGTCTCATCTTATACTTACTAAGGTGACTATATTCATTTTATTCATACACTTCTAGTATGTGTACTCACTATTGCACACCTAGTACCAATATGATTTAGTCTCATCCGACTCACAACTCAAATGTCAGGGTAATTGCTTGTGTAACTAGGCCAATCAAAAGCCCGTAACATTTCGATGTGCCTAATATATAAATATAAATCACGAACATTTAGAAAAAGAGACATCAATCTTTATTGCATAAGTGCTTATTAGAAGAAAAATGTTTCAATTATACAATAAGATTCATCACAAAGTAAACCCTACGAAGTCCTAGAATCAATGCATGGGCATTAAAAACATATCTAAGAATCGACTTTGTTAACAGATCAACAATTATTTTGTTAGTAGATATATAGTTGATGTCAACCTTCATTGTCTTTATGAGATTTTGCATGAAGTGATGATGCTTCTCGATGTGCTTGGTTTTTCGATGAAACTTCGGATCCTTAGCGAACTGAATGGAAGTCATGTTGTTGTATAACATCTCAACAGGATCATCACTCTTGGAGGAAGGTTACGATCTCAAAGAAAACTCTTAAGCCATATTACCTCTTCTGTGGATAGGCTATATGCGACATACTCTGCCTCCATAGTTGACAAAGCTATGGAGTCTTGTTTCTTACTGTACCATGATATGGCTCCCCCACCCAGGATGAACACATAACCTGAGGCTGACCCATACTCATCTGGGTACCACCCTAGTCGGCATATGAGTATCCTCACAACTGGAGGTCCCTTCCTTGATAGCCAAGAATCAAGTCGACTATACCACGAATGTAGCTATGATTCTTTTAAGGGCTTGCCAATGAGCAAGTATAAGGTTACTTTGATAGCGACTGACCCAACCAACTGTAAAACAAATGTCAGGTTATGTACATAACATAACATACCTGAAGATTTCTACTACACTAGCATAAGGGACACTTATTCATTGCCTCTTTATCATCATTTGTTTTAGGGCAATGGTTAGGACTCAAGGTTAAACTCTTCTCAACTGGTGTCTACAAATTTAGAATTATGCATCCGAAATCATTTCTTAGGATGGTTCCCAATTATCTACAAACTTAGGACACACCCACCCATCTCATTCATCTCAATGACACAAGACAACCACTTTAGTGGCTTTGATCATCTCTAAGTTATTCCCAGCGAACGATATGTCGTCAATGTATAGGTTAAGAAATAATCCCCTTGGTTGTCCTGTTAACATACATAAAGCAATCCTCTGAAACTATGGATAAGGCAAACAAAGTTATAGCTTCATGGTATCTAAAGTACCAAGATCTAGAATACCGCTTAAGGTCGTATATAGACTTTTAAGATGACACACTTTATCCTCTTGTCCCTTTGATAGAAAACCAATTATTAGTCCATATAGATCTCTTCCTCAACGTTACCATTGAGGGAAGCCATCTTTACGTCCATTTGAAAAAACTCTAGGTCCAAATGGGCTTTAAAAAAACTCTAGGTCCAAATGGGCAATTAAGGGTAGGAGTTGGCGAATAAAGGCAAATCTTACCACATGGGAAAATGTCTCTTCTTAGTATATACTCTCAATTTGGGTAAAGCCTTTTGCCACTAGATGAGCCTTGAACTTACCAATCGATGCAATTGCTCGATGTTTTATCTTAAAAACCCATGTGTTTTCAATAGACTTACATCAGGACAAAAGATCAATGAGTTCCCAACCTTTGTTTCTTGCCATCAAGTCCATCTTATCCATTATGACATCTTTCCACTCTTTGTGATTTGGTGAATCAACCACCTGTTGGTAAGAGGTAGGCTTCTTAACTTCGAAGGGAACGCATAAGATTATTTCTTTTTTGATTTGGAAAGATTGTCTAGGAATTTTTCCACACTCACTCTTTCAGATCTTAGGACCTTCGATATTTGTCTATCTAGGTGAGGAATCCCTCCCCTTTTCTCTGAGAGATGTAGGACCCTAAGTATGTGAAGAATTACTCCCACTATCCCTTTGAGGTGTGGAATCGTGAATATGTCGACCAACTACATGTCCAGAAATAGAAGATTGAGGATAAACCTCATTCTCAGATTGATTATCCTCAAGAATTAGAGATTGAGGATGAACCTCATTCTCCTGAGCAGTCAAGTCTCCCCCATTCATTTCTAATAGAGGAGGTGTATCATCTTCGGTGAGTTGGTGAGAATTTAAATCCTTGCCTCACCGAGAGATGGTTGAATGTCTTAGTATAATACATGCATCTCGGCATCCTTCTTTATTTCACTAATACTTGAAAACTCATCCTCAAGAAAGTAAACATTACAAGAATCAATTTTCATCATGCCACCAAGAGGATTTTCCCCGTACATCAAATATCCTTTGGAGTGTACGAGATATCTTATGAACACCATGTTGGTAGCTTTTGGACTAAGTTTTCCATGTTCGTGGGTTAGGTTATACACATTGCTAGTCAAACCCCATGGGCGTAAGTGATCCAATGACGTCTTTTTATGAAACCATAGCTCATATCTTATGGTAGATACACTCTTGCTTAGCACATGATTAAGGATATAGGTTGCTGTAAGCAGCACGTCCCCCTAAAAACTAATTAGAAGTTTAGAATATGCCATCATTGATCTGACTGTATTAAGCAATGTGCAGTTCTTATGCTCTGCAACACCATTTTGTTGCGGAATGGATGGAATTGTTAGCTATCTTCATATACCTGTATCTTTACAAAACTCTTTGAACATATAAGAGAAATATTTACGACTCCGATCAGTGTAAAAAGTTATAACTTTTCGTTCTAATTGACTCTCTACTTCTACTACGAGGCACTTGAACATATCAAGTGTCTAATAGCAGTAAAATAATAGGTACACGTACCCATATCATGAATAATCGTCTATAAGAGTTATGAAGTAAATTACCCCATGATGTGCTTTCACATTCATGGATTCACATATGTTTAAGTGCCTTAATTTTAAGGGACTTGATGGTCCTGAAACTTTGCCAAAAGGCTTTATAGTTGCTTTGCTAGCTAGACATAGCTCACACAGAGACAACTTAACCATAGTGAGTCGATCCAAAAGACCTTGTTTAACTAGCTTACTCATTCTATCTTGACCCACATCGCCAAATATAGCATCCCATTTAACAGATTCAAAATTAGAGTCAATGTATGAGATAAAAGAAGAAGATATATTATCATACGAATCATCTAAATCCAAAACAATGAAATCTCCTTTTAATGTTGCATGGTCAAACAAATTCCTATTATGGAAAAAGTCTACACCATTAGGATGAAATCCAAAAGTAAAACCTAATCTCATCAAAGAAACAAAACATACTAAGAAGCATCACACTCTAGGCACATAGAGATCATCATGAAGAAGCAACTTATTTCCTCCACGGAGTTTGAGCCGGTATGTTTCTACTCCTAGGACATCTTCCTCACCGTTGTTACCTAGTACATTCATTCGTGAACCTACTGGGTAGCGATGAAAATCCATGAGTTCAACTATATCCTAAATTATATGCAGGGTTGCCCTTGTGTCTACAATTCATAAAGGAAGAGAGTTAGCAACAAATGCTTGGGAGCAAACGTATGACTCAGGAGTTTTAGTGCGAAGAGGTACCTAGTTTGACCTAAGACAATCCCAAGCAAAGTGCCCCTTCTTTTCACAATTATAGCACTTCACACGTGCTATATTCTTCTCTCCAATGCCCTTAGCCTTTTACTTTTTATTCAAACCACCTTTAGAGTTAGAGAGGCATATGTTTTGATGTGCTCTTCCTCCATTTTGAGGCGCTTTGAAATTGCCTCAAATGTTCGAATGTTCTCATTATATGCCATAAAGATTTTAAAGATCCTCTCATATTCATTTTCATTAGAGAGAGCCCTGATCACATTTAACATCTGTTATTCCTCAGAGACATCTCGCCCAGCAACCTTAAGGTCTCAAACCATGCCACTCATGATTTGAAAATCTTTGGAGATAGTTCGGCTAGATTCAATAATATATTGCATCCACTTTAACTGTAAGGAATGCAACCTCATAGCAGATGTTTAGCCAAAGCTAATCTTAAGCTAGGCCCACATGTCCCTACTAGTGGGATAACATTCAAAATCTCCCACGAGATCATCATGCATGCATCGCAACAGACTGTAGTGGGCAGAACAATACCATTTGAACTAGGCTTGGTATACCCTTAGGTTTTTCTTGCACCACTCACTATTAGTAATCTCGTTTCCTGCTAATCTTTGTTTGCTAGGGTAGACATAGAAGTTGTCAGGAGATCTAGCATGTCACCCTCATTCGGCGGAGCTGAACC